>APFE030969877.1:0-12147 GCA_000404065.3 Pinus taeda
GTATTGTTGCCTTTGACACTGCCAGTGTCAATGCTACATCTTTACTCCAGCTTCCTCTGCATTCGTGGTGCTGCTAATCTTTCCATCCAATGCATTTGCACTACATCCTGCTATTGAAACGGATTTTCAATCATACCCAACTGCTCTCTAAACTGAATAAACTTAGCTCTTTCGAGAGCCTTTGTGAGTATATTGACCACCTGCTCTCCTGTGGGAACATACTGTCACTGCACTGCTCCACGTTGAACATAGTCTCTGATAAAGTGACAATGGATATCTATATGTTTCGATCGATTATGAAATACTGGATTCTCAGAGAGTTTGATGCAACTCTAATTATCGCAGTAAACCTTGGTCGCCTCCATCCTTTTCCTGAATAGGCTCACAAGCAATTTTCTGAGCCATATGGCTTCGCACGTAGCTGTGTTGGCTGCCATATATTCTGCTTCTGCTGAACTCAATGCTACCGATTTCTGCTTCCTGTTGCACCAAGATATCATCCCTGATCCAACACTGAAGCAGTACCCAGAGGTACTTTTTTGGTCTATTCAATTACCTTCCCAATCTGCATCAGTGAACCCATTCAAGTTGATATCCTCCCCTCTAGAGCACTTCAACCCATATCTGATTGTTCCTCGTACATACTAAGTATGTGCCTTGTTGTTGCCCAACGCGCCCTTTTTGGTTCCACCATGAGCTAACTAAGAGTGTTGACCACAAAACAAATGTTTGGCTTAGTGTTGACCAGACACATAAGCGATCCAATGAGTTGTCTATACAAGGTGGGATCTACTTCCTTATCCTCTGATGCATCTATTTTCTTCCATTTGGTGATCATGGGAGTAGCCATGCATTTTGAATCTGTTTAGAATCTTTGTAGCATATCTTCCTTGACCAAGGAAGATCTCCCCATTCTTCTGCCAAACTTCCAACCCTAGAAAATAATGCATCAATCCCAAGTCCTTCATTTCGAATTCGAATTCAAGATTCTTCTTGTAGTCCTGGAAGAGGCTAGATGATACAGTTAGAAACGGGTCATCTACATATAAGACCACCACGACCTCCTTATACTCCTGGAGACTCTCGTGGCAAGGGCCACATGTAGATTTATCATTTACAGTTTACTTGTCTTTTTTAGTTTCTATTGGACTTTAGTTTTTCATAACTGTTGAGGGTTTTGAAGTCCTTGACTCTGACTCTTGACTCTTTCATATCATAATGATATTTTTTGTAAACAATATATCACTGTGACAAATTGAAAAATTTGAAAGTTGAAGTTGGGCCCTTGGCAATTAATAACTCATTGGTAAGATTGTGAATTATGAATATGATGCTTCGTGAAAACCTAAAGTTGTTTCTTCATTTATTATTCATGGTTCCACTTTATAAATTATAACATTTCCATATCATGTTAACAGTATAGAAGTTAGGACTTAGAAAATATCCTAAGATATTACTTCTCTGTAATGGTTAAACTTACTTACCAAGTACCTGTAACAACTTTGGTGATCAATGAGATAAAATGCTATTGAATTTTCAATTCTTAAAAACTTGAAGTTGAAAAACTTAAGATGAATGTGAATGAAATCATGATTCATGACTCATATGTTGGCAGTTGTAATAATGTGTAAATTACTAAACTTGTGGACAATGGCTTGATGACGATATAATTTTTAGAAAATTGATGGGATTATGGTTCAATGATCAATCTATGTTTTTTTTATGTTTTTTTATTCTAATTTCAATCATTCTCAGTTTTTGTTGACAATAGTTCAAAAATTAAAAAATAATAAAAAATATCAAAAATATATATTTTTAAAAAATCGCTCCCGGATTCGCTCCCAAACCGGGAGCTTCTGAAAATGGTCGCTCCCGCTTCCGCTCCCGCTCCCGCTTCCGCTCCCGCTCCCAAGTAACATTGTGAATCAGGTTCAACAACTTCCTTCCACATGTGAGAGATAGTCTCTTTTCTGCACAATAGAGAAGAGCCTTTTTTCTGCGCAGGAGAGAGAGAGAGGGATGTGATGAGATGAGTGAGTGCAAATGAGGAAAAGTCCTCCTGTATTTATACACAACTGTTGATGTTTGAATAGATGTGACTGTTGGGCTCTTGAGCCTACATGAGTTGTAGGTGGGCTTGATAATAATTCCATAATCAAAATAAATTCATATCTCCATAAATACTTATCGGAATTGGATGATCTTTAGATCAATCCTACACCTCTCAACGAGATGAATCTAATAAAAAATTATCAGCCATGAATAAGATGACCCACATGGAGTTTGGCCCTAGTTTCCAATTTTAACACTCCCTCTCAACTAGGGAGAACTCCATTTGCAATCTGTCTGTCGGTTGCTACTATTCATCCATCAAATGCACTGCCCTGTACAACTTGACCCCTACTCTACTCTGCTTTATCCTGCCTGCTCTGCTCTGTTCTGTCTGCTCTGCTCTGTTCTGTTCTGTTCTGCTCTGCTTTTGTTCGAATTATGAAGAAGAAGAATGATCAAGGATGCATCATACTGGCTCAAAGTCAATCTCAGAGTATGTACCACTGGTCCCAGACCAGTCCCAACCAACCCGAAGTCAACGTCATAGTGAGTACAACTCCTACCACTGGTTCTAGAACAGTATCATCCTCCATTGACTCAAAGTCAGTCTCAGAGTGCGTACAATTGTTCCCAAACCAGTCTCAACCGACCCGAAGTCAGCGTCATAGTATGTACCACTCCTACCACTGGTCCTAGACCAATATCGCAGTCTCAGAGAGTGTACCACTGGTCCTAGACCAGTCTCAACAGAATTGAAGTCAGCATCATAGTACGTACAACTCTCACTGGTCCCAGACCAGTACTGCACTGACCCGAGGTTAGTCTCAGAGTATGTACCACTGGTCCCAGACCAATCTCAACCAAGCCGAGGTCAGCGTCATAGTGGGTAAAACTCCTACCACTGGTCCCAAACCAGTATCATTGACCCCAGATCAATGAAGGTCATCCTAGCATAGGGAGTACAGTAGATACAGGGATGCGTCCATCGATACTACTATGGTCCCTAACTTCATTTCCCTGCTCATTGATCAGATGAGAGGTACTTCCCATGAGTCCCTGATTGCATGGGTAAGATGCTTTGACAGGAGAACTTAATCAATCCTGTCCTTACAAGAAAACTAATCATCCTGCTACACAATCGCCATGGAGAACACATCATCTAGGCCTCATAGGAGAACTAATCATCCTTCTACATAAGCATCATGGAGAATACATCATCCAAACCTCATAGGAGAACCAATCATCCTGCTACATAGTTGCCACGGGGTGTACATGTATAGCATCAGGGGATAGTGAGTCACCCTGTGGTCATATGTCACTCCAAGAAGTACCCCGCACCCCCCCGGAGCTCCCAGAGCTCAATGCATCATACAGTACCCTCTTTTGAGGGTCTTTGAACAACACCAAGTTGTTCTCGGAAAGTTAGGAATTTGACTTTCGTTAGGGTCTTTGTTAAATGTCAGTGACCTATTCATTTGTACCGATATGTTGGATCCTTATAGCTCCCCGCTGCACCATATTTCGAATATAGTGATACCTGATATTGATATGCTTGGAGCGATCATGATATACGGGATTCTCTAAGAAACAAATCCCACTCTGGTTGTCACATAGGATCACAGTGGTATCCAATGTAAATCCAAACAACTCACTGAAGAGCTTTCGCAACCAGACTGCCTCACAGGAGGCCATGCTAGCAACAATATATTCTGCTTCGACGATGCTTAGGGCCACAGACTTCTGCTTCCTGCTCATCCAGGATATCGAAGCAGGTTAGAAGGAGAAACAACACTTAGAAGTGCTCTTACGGTCCTCCACATTGCCTGCCCAATCAGCTTCAGTATATCCAAGTGGTCTCACATCTCCGGCAGTGTATCTTAACCCATAAGTGATTGTGCCACGAAGATATTTCAACAGATTCTTGGCACCAATCCAATGTATGTGGTGAGGTTCAACCATATGTTGATTCAATGTGTTGAATGCAAAGCATATGTCTAGACGAGAGTTCACTAAGAACATTAATGCTTCGACGAGTTGCCGATACTCGGTAGCATTTCGTAAAATAGGTCCAACAGCACTACCGCTTAACTTCTTGAAGTCAAGCTCCAACGGGGTAGTTACAAGCTTGCAGTCTACCATACCAAATCTTTCGAATATCTTCACCACATATTTTCCTTGAGATAGGAAAATTTCCCCTGCCTTCTGCCATACTTCAAGTCCTAGGAAATAATGCATCAGTCCTAGATCCTTCATTTCAAATTCAGAAGCCAACTCCCTCTTACATTTGTGAATAAGAGGGTCTGCGCCTGTTAGGAAGAGGTCATCCACATACAACACCAGTATGAGAGGTTTGTCATCTTCAACCTTAAAATAATGGTTAGGATCGGCTTCACTCCTAGTGAATCCCAGCTTTGTCAAGTAGCTATCGATCCTTTCATACCATGTTTGAGGTGCTTGCTTCAACCCATAGAGAGCTTTCTTCCACCTACATACATGAGATTTTTGATCATAAATCTCAAATCCTTTGGGTTGCTCCACGTAGACTTCTTCTTTGATCGAACCATGCAAGAACGTGGTTTTGACATCCATCTGATGTAGGTTCCATGCTTGTGAAGCTGCAAGGGCTATGATCGAGTGGATGGTCGTATATCTGGCAATAGGTGCAAATATCTCGTCATACTATTTTTCTTTCGGTTCCCTGGTGTCAGCTTCTAGAGAGCTCCTCACGGTGAACATTTCTTTAGGAGTCTTGGAACCCAATGCTTGATGAGGGCATTGGTTTTGTACATATACAGCGATGTTTGCAGCTTCAACCCATAGAAACTTCAGAAGTCTTTGATCATGGAGCATGGCACGAACAACTTCCATAATCGTACGGTTCTTCCTTTCCGCCAGACTATTTTTCTAAGGAGTATGTGGTGTAGTAGTCTCCCTCTTAACGCCAGCCTCAGATATGCCTGAGTGAACCAACTGTAATTTGTTAGAGGTGTTGCTTTGGCTTGAGGGGAATAGTCCCCTTTTGAGCTTTCCTTCGGCACATCTTGGACATACACCTTCTTTCTCTACTTGGAATTCGGGCATCCTTGTCACCATTTGTCTTACATTGGGTAGAGCTTTATAATGAAGGTGAGCAAACTTCCGATGCCAAAGTTCGGACTAAAGAGATGTGTCATGAGACATGACACCTAGCGGACTTCCACCGACTTGGTATAATGAATCAACACGAAACCCAAGGGTAAAGGCATCTTTAACAATATTTTTCCATATACTTACCTTGCCATTGCTGAAGGTTACCTTGTAGCCTTTGTCTTCCATTGCCGAGATGGACACCAGGTTCTTTTTGAGGTTAGGTACATATAATACATCATGTAAGTGAATCGTATTACCTTGATTCAATTTGAGAGAGACATTGCCTACACCTTTCACGGGATATTTCATATTATCTCCAAGGACAATTTCCAAGTTAGTTTCTTTCTCTATCAGATTATGGAGGACTTCTTTGTAACTAGTGAAGTGCCTTGAGGCACCACTATCAGTGAGCCAAATTCCCATTGAGTCTGAAGGAGCAGAGGTAGATAGAGCAGCTGGTAGATAATATTCATCTTGCTTATTTTCAACAATGTTGGATTCATACCTGGAATTTCTAGCCTTCTTGAATGGTTGTTCTCTTCCTTGGATTCCAGTGCTCCTTTTACCTTTGCTATTGAATTTTCCATTCCTTTGATTGCAATTAGAGGGATTTTGATCATCGTCTCGATGTGAGTCCTTTCTATGAGGGCACTCCCTTTCATAGTGACCTGCTTTATTGCAAATGTAACATCGTCCTTTTCTTCCACCCTTAGGTCCAGCCTTTCTTTTGGATTTAGTCCCAGAAGTACTTCTTTTCTTAGAATGAGAAGAAAACGCAGCAGGAGGACCTTTAGGCATGGACATTTCTTGCTCTTCTACCCTTGGTTATTCTTGGATGCATTTAGCCATTAATTCCTCGAAACCAGGAATTACATTATTGTTCAGAAGAGTAGTCCTGAACACGTACCATTCAGATGGTAATCCTCCAAGAGTCGTGAGTGCCATTTCCCTATCAGTAATAGTCTCCCCAATAGATAGGAGATCGTTCCTGATCTTGGCGATTCTTAAGAATTATGCTTGCATACTCTCATCTTTACCTTACTTAATTTCCTTCAACTTATTTCTAAGAAACGAAACTTGATTTGCATCATTAACTTTAGATAAACTCACCATTCTATTGTATATTTCCTTGGAGGTGTTCAGGTTGGAGATGTAGGCCACCAAGCACTTGTCGATAGAGTCCCGAATGATCTTCTTTGTTTTGACTTCTCTGGTTTTCCATTTGTTCTTGGCAGCAGCGGATGCATTTGATGGAGGCTCAACAATATTGCCTCTCACATGGTCCAACACTCATTGATCTTCTAAGGTTAGATCGATAGACATCTTCCATCCATGATAGTCAGCGTTCTAACGGAGCTTGTCATCGGCAGGAAAGAGTGATGAGGAACCCATAGTTCTTTTAGGATAGCCTTGCCAATCTTCTCTTTGGTGATTGCTCTTGCTCTTGCTCGGGCTTTGTCTTCACCTTACCTCTGATACCATGTTAAGTTATGGTATGTTCTATGTTTAGAGAAATTTATTTTTCTTTTTTATTATTATTCATAGATTAGCAATCACACATGCATAAGTAAAGTGCAGATAGAACATTAAACGATCAACAAAAAACAAGCCAAGACAAGAGACACAAGATGTGGCATCTAGCCAGCGACAAACCCCACAATGTGTGGGGAAACCCTTTGATCAAATCTTCTTTTATATTCAATAATTCATTAGAGAGAAATAGTACAATAAATCTGATTTATATCAGCAGTAGAAAACCAAGATCAACTGCGTCAACGTTAGCTGCTTCATCATCAAAACTAGGGCAGTCAATATCTTGCAAACCGACTGTTGGATCAGCTTGATTCCACCACCAAAAAATGCGGTCTTCAGAGGAGGTCCAGATGGACCTACAACGCAATTTAGAAGAGGAGGTTTGATGGTCAACACTGGTCAAAGTTTGGATCTACAGTTGCAGCTTCAGGTTCAGCAGCTTTCTTCCACATGTGTGAGAGCGAGTCTCTTTTCTGCGGAGTAGAGAAGATCCTCTTTTCTGCGCAGGAGAGAGAGAGAGAGATGTGATGAGATGAGTGAGTGCAAATGAGGAAAAGTCCTCCTGTATTTATACACAACTGTTGATGTTTGAATAGATGTGACTGTTGGGGTCCTGAGCCTACATGAGTTGTAGGTTGGCTTGATAATAATTCCATAATCAAAATAAATTCGTATCTCCATAAATACTTATCGGAATTGGATGATATTTAGATCAATCCTACACCTCTCGACGACAAGAATCTAATAAAAATATTATCAGCCATGAATAATATGACCCACATGGAATTTGGCCCTAGTTGCCAATTTTAATAATTTATGAGAGAGAAATTATCTTTGAGTTTATGAGCCCTTACAATATATTCAATTCCATCCTTAGTGAGTTGATACTTATTTTTAGTTTGATAGAAGATAGCATTCCTATCGTACAAGTATGGACTTCCTAATACAATTCCACATATGTCCAATGGGACTATGTCTAACTCAACCTCGTCTACATACTTTGACCCAATAGCAAAACAAAGTTTACATTGTTTCGTAACTTGTAGCTTAGTTTTATCACGCACCCAACCTAATGGATATGGATTTTTATGAGGTTTTGTTTCTAGACCCAAATTCTTTACAATTGTTTCAGAAATCAAATTAACTTGTGATTCACTATCAAATAAAGTATCAATTTTAGTATGCTTGGAAATGACTCTAATGTGAAATAGCTCATTTCTTTTCCTCTCATCATTATCATTATTAACAGAATGCGAAGAAGTACTTGTAGATGCTTTAAAATCTTTACTTTTTATACCAGTAGTTGTAACCATTGTCTCGTCACTTGAATTTGATCCCAAGTCCTTTTGAATAGCAACAATATTTTTCCGCTCTTTACTCCCAAACTTCTTAGGCTTCAATTCTAGATGCAATGACCAACAGTGTGCCTCATCATGACGTTACTTCTTACAATGAGTGCATGAATGTTTATCTTTCTTCATAGTGTTTGTTTACTTCTCCTTCCATTTAAATCTTTTCTTGCCTTTATTCTTGCTTTCAATAGGTTTGGATGATTTTCCAACATCATGGTTTACATTTTTGCCTCATAACTTCTAGATGAGTTGCTTGGACCGATACATCACCTAAGCTAGTTGGATTAAACATAAGTATGGTATGCCTCAAATAACTACGAAGACCACCTATGTATTTCAACAATGTCTCTGGTGAGTCCAGTGATATGCCTAATGTCAAAGCTCTCTTATGGAATTCCTGAGTATAACTTTGAACACTTTGACCTTTTAATTGACGTAGTGTTTGCCAACTCATCATTGCTTGTTGCATATAAGCCAAAGGATAAAATTGTTTTTTAATATCAGAAACAAATTCATTCCAAGTTGAAATGATTTTACCATGCTTTTCGAGATCTGCTTGTGTCTTGCCTTCCCACCAAACAAGTGCGTTCCTCCAAGTCGAAGGCTAGCAAGCTGGATCTTCTTGCTTTCTGAAACAACTTTCTGTGCCCTATAATTCACTTCAATTTTTATTATCCAATTATCAAGCTTTTCAGTGTTAAGTTCTCCATCATAAATTGGCAAATCAAATTTTACATCTAATTTGATCAAAGAGGATTTCTTTTTCTTCTTCTTAGAAGGACTAGATTTATGAGAAGAAGAGGATGATGATGACGATGATGCTAATGATGGAAGAGATGGTGGAGGAAGCATTTCTCCCTTTCCCTTATCTTCTTGGTCTTTAGGTGATGAAGTGCCTTCATCTTTGTTCTTCTTAAACTCACGACACATATCTTCCACCATTGCACGTATCGTTATGAAACAATCCAAGAATTGAGATTCTGACCCAAGTGGGGTTTCATCCACCATCCTTTTTTGTGAAAAGACCCTTCTAATCTCTGGATTCGCCTCGACAAGTTCACCTTCACCTCGTCCAAGCCTTAACCTAGTAAGCATTCAAATCTTCACAAAAACTTGTCAAACCTTAAGAACCTTGAGCTCTAATACCACTTGATCCATTAATGAAAAAGGTATTATAGACTTTATGTAAAGTTGCTTATGTTACTTAGTGCAATGGATCGAAAAGATTGCAAATAACATAAACACATGAGCACTTTGAAAACACATTCAAACACATCAACACAACAAAATTTAATAAAGGAGTTCACCAGACTTCCTGGCTACGTCTCCTGGTCCTTTAGCTTCCAGTGCTGACCGCTTTATTTTGTCCTCAAAATGCTTTTACAGGTATG
This sequence comes from Pinus taeda, assembly GCA_000404065.3. Taxonomy (NCBI): domain Eukaryota; kingdom Viridiplantae; phylum Streptophyta; class Pinopsida; order Pinales; family Pinaceae; genus Pinus; species Pinus taeda. The sequence continues at coordinate 9,458 of APFE030969877.1, forward strand.
AGCTCAAAAACAGAGACTCAAATGAGAAAATGGACCTTACCATTGCATTTAGCTCGAAATTTCGAGTCAGACGAGTATAAACTTGATCATATTTGGCCACTGTGACCTCCAGACCCCCTGGAGAAATCCAAAACCGCCTTTGTCCCTGCAAAACCACTTTCTGCTAACAAAAATTGCCTCTTCCTGCACAAAACCGCCTCGGTCTGCGCGTTAGTGGTTTGGCTGTTCGACACCTGCATAAAGTTTAAAGAATTTTGGGCCGCTTGGTTTACTAAGCCCCGCCCTTGCCATTGTGGTTATTGGACTGCGTTGAAGTCGTTGCATATATATGGTTTTGGTAGGTTGAGGGTTCGAAATCCCTGCTCGATCGTTTCGCCGTTGGTTATGGTAACATTGTATATGGTATAATATTATATGTTCGGTGGTGATATATGACTATGGTTCGGACTATAGAACTCTGCTTGCCATTGCTTGTTATATGGTTCGGTTGATTCATATATGGTGTATGGTTTAACACCGCCCGTTGCATGTGGGATATTTCATCAAGAGGTTTGGCGGCCGTGGGTTGACCCCGTTCATCGGCCTTTTATTCTGGCGACAACTCGTAACACCATAAATACAATGTCATTCTGAATCTTAACAAGTCCCAACATAGCCCGTCCAGTGTGGTTCTCCAGCGAAAACGTAGCCATTGGTCAGGGGTTCGATCTTCCCTGATCCCCAAAATTTTGGAAATAAGGCAAGATTGTGCAAAATTCGGGTTGCCACGTGTCAGCACTGGATTGGCCCATTTCAACTAATCACATCGCAACATGTCACCTCCTCTGCTGATGTCATCCAAGACAAGTGGTGTATTCCCTGGACGACACGTGTCTTGCTGACATCACCTTGTTGACCATTGACCGTTGACTGTTGACCTTTGACTTTTTGACTTTTGCCCTAATTTTCCATAAACTTTGACTGGCTTTAACTTCATCTGAACTCGGATTTATGCGTTGTTCACACCATTGGAATCGTATTGACGAGCACTTCGACTTGATCCTACTTTCATCTGCATATGAAGACTTTGATCTGAAGGCAAAACTGGATCCATTTTGGATCACTCATCCCCACTGGAAGCTTTTTGGACCACCAAAAGTTGGTTTTAGCTATTGAGTAAGTGAGGATAAATTCCTTCACTTTTCCAATCTCTATCCATTGTGCTTTACTTGGATTTGTGCCTTTGGGTCCAACTCGAAGATACTCAACTTTTCCCCGCTACGAAGTCCTTATCCTCCTATCAAGAACTATGTACTCCTGTAGCTCATTGAGATACTCGGGCAAAAGATCTTCAATGGAAGGTAGCTGAACTTGTTCTTCGGGATCTTCAATCAATGAAGGCTCATACAATCGTAAGTTTTCAACATTTACGATGGAATAAATCTGCATATAAGCTGGTAGATCTAGGCGGAAAACATTTTCACCAATTTTGTCAAGTATTTTGGAAGGACCATATCTAATTGGTTTCAACTTCTTACCTTTCCCTTGTAGTCTTTCTTTGCTGATGTACAATCAGACCTGATCACCAACTTGAAAACTATGCTCAACTCGATGCTTGTCATGCCATGCCTTATACTTTGCTTGACTTCTTTCTAGCTGTTCCGGTACTGCCTGGTGAATTTCCTGGATTTGTTCAATGAACTTGGTGGCTTTGTCCACATCACTGTGTCCATCAACTTCTATGTCTTTACCAAATACAAAATCCAAGGGAGACTTTGGTATAAAACCAAAACAAGTCTCAAAAGGAGATCTCTGAGTAGAAGAATGTTTTGCATGGTTGTAAGCATACTGCACATAACACAAATGCTCATCCCAAAGTTTGGAATGCTTGCTGCAATATCCTCTAAGCAACTGTATCACTGTCCTGTTGACCACTTCTGTCTGACCATTTGTTTGCGGATGAAATGTCGTCCTCTTCGTTAACTTTGTGTCCATTAACTCCCATAGACTTGACCAAAATTTCCCGACAAATCGAAAATCTCGATCGGATACAGTAGAAGTGGGTAAGCCAAAATGAACACATACATTTTGAAATAACAACTTTACAGTTTGTTCAGCTGTGACCTGTTTATTACATGGTGTCAAAATACACATCTTACTAAACCTATCCACAACTACATACAAATAATTATGACTCTTTCTAGACTTTGGCAATCCCCCAACAAAATCCATGGAAACACTTTCCCAAGGACGAGAAGGAATTGGCAGTGGAGTATACAAGCCTAATTTTCTATTACTTGGCTTGCTTGTAGCACACATAGTACATCCTTTAATATATCTAGAAACTGTCTCATTCATTTGAGGCCAATAGCAAAATCTTTGTAATTGTGCAATTGTTTTACTTACACCAAAATGACTTGATGTGAGAGAAGTATGTGCTTCTCGAATTATATTAACTCTTCAGTTTGTGGAATGCATAACTTTTTCAAATGATATAAGAGTTTGTCCTTTATGAAATAATCCAATTCTTCTACTTGCTTGCCATGACTTAAAGTTGCATATACATCCTTAAAATTTGTGTCTTGAGCATATTGTTCAATGTAACTTTCATGAATTACCAAATTATGCTTAAGTATTATGGATGCATTTATAATTGGTCTTGATAACATATCTGCAACCTTATTATGTATGCCCTTCTTCTATTTGATAAC
>APFE030969877.1:12603-36624 GCA_000404065.3 Pinus taeda
GTGCTGCATCAATGCTGCCCCCATGGCTTATTCACTTGCATCTATCTCGATCTCAAATGGATGTTGAAGATCTGGCAGTGCTGGTACTGGCACTGTATTGATCCTTTCTTTCGATGTGTCGAAAGCTTTTTGTTGTTTGCCTCCCCACTGAAACACCTGTTTCACACTTGTCAAAGCATGTAAAGGAGCTGCAATCAAAGAAAAGTTAGCAATAAACTTTCTCCAATATTGTGCTACCCCTAAGAAACTTCTAACTTCTGTAGCAGTATTGGGCTTAGTCCAATTTACAATTACTTCGACCTTAGAGGGATCTATCTTCAATTCACGACCTCCCTACAATATAACCCAAATAATTCAAAGATGTTCTGCCAAATTCACATTTTGACAGTTTTACATAGAGATTTTCTCTTTTCAAAACATGTAAAGCATGCAAAATTTTCAAAACATCTAAAACCTGCTTTACATACTTTACATGTCTTCCCATGTTCTATTGAAAACAAGAATATCATCTAAATAGACTATTACAAAACCGTCAATGAATGGTCTAAATACATCATTCATGATTCGCATGAATGTAGCTGGAGCATTAGTTAAGCCAAAAGGCATAACCATCCATTCATAGAGTCCTTGATTTGTTTTGAAAGCAGTCTTCTGTACATCTTATTTTGCAACTCTGATCTGATGGTAACCGCTTCCCAAGTCCAATTTAGAGAAGTAAACTGCATCTTTTAACTGATTTAACAAATCATCAATACGAGGAAGAGGATAACGATTCTTTATTGTGATTTTATTTAATGCTCTAAAATCAATGCACATTCTCCACAAACCGTCTTTCTTTCGCACTAACACAATTGGTGATCCGCACAGTGATGTGCTTGGTCGAATAAACCCTTGATGGAGCAACTCCTGTACCTGCTTCTTTATCGCTGCAAACTCTAGAGCTGATAACCTGTACATTCCAAGGTTAGGTAGTGGAGCATCTTGCTGCAAATAAATTTCATGTTCTATCTCTTGCTTGGGTGGAAGCCCTTTAGGCTCTTGAAACAGAATATCATAATCGGAAACAACTTTAACTAGATCTACTTTCTGTTTAGGATTACAGCCTTGGAAAGCATCAGATTTATCAATATCCTTTGCTTTTACAATCATAAATAAAAATTGTTTACTTGAATTTACAATTCTTTTCATCCGTCCTGAATTTATGAGAGAGAAATTATCTTTGAGTTTATGAGCCCTTACAATATATTCAATTCCATCCTTAGTGAGTTGATACTTATTTTTAGTTTGATAGAAGATAACATTCTTATCGTACAAGTATGGACTTCCTAATACAATTCCACATATGTCCAATGGGACTATGTCTAACTCAATCTCATCTACAAACTTTGACCCAATAGCAAAATGAAGTTTACATTGTTTCGTAACTTGTAGCTTAGTTTTATCACACACCCAACCTAATGGATATGGCTTTTTATGAGGTTTTGTTTCTAGACCCAACTTCTTTACAATTGTTTCAGAAATCAAATTAACTTGTGATCCACTATCAAATAAAGTATCAATTTTAGTATGCTTGGAAATGACTCTAATGTGAAATAGCTCATTTCTTTTCCTCTCATCATTATCATTATTAACAGAATGTGAAGAAGTACTTGTAGATGCTTTAGAATCTTTACCTTTTATACCTGTAGTTGTAACCGTTGTCTTGTCACTTGAATTTGATCCCAAGTCCTTTTGAATAGCAACAATATTCTTCTGCTTTTTACTCCCAAACTTCTTAGGCTTCAATTCTGGATGCAATGACCAGCAGTGTGCCTCATCACGACCTTCCTTTTTACAATGATTGCATGAAGGTTTATCTTTCTTCACAATGTTTGTTTACTTCTCCTTAGAATCTTTACCTTTTGTACCTGTAGCTGTAACAGTTGTCTCGTCACTTGAATTTGATCCCAAGTCCTTTTGAATAGCAGCAATATTCTTCCGCTCTTTACTCCCAAACTTCTTAGGCTTCAATTCCGGATGTAATGACCAGTAGTGTGGTTCATCATGACCTTCCTTCTTACAATGAGTGCATGAAGATTTATCTTTCTTCACAACGTTTGTTTACTTCTCCTTCCATTTAAGTTTCTTCTTGCCTTTATTATTGCTTTCAATAGTTTTGGATGATTTCCCAACATCATGGGTTACATTTTTGCCTCTAGCTTCTAGATGAGTTGCTTGAACCGATACATCATCTAAGCTAGTTGGATTAAACATAAGTATGGTATGCCTCAAATAACTATGAAGACCACCTATGTATTTCAACAATGTCTCTGGTGAGTCCAATGATATGCCTAATGTCAAAGTTTTCTTATAGAATTCCTGAGTATAACTTTGAACACTTTGACCTTTTAATTGACGTAGTGTTTGCCAACTCATCATTGCTTGTTGCATATAAGCCAAAGGATAAAATTGTTTTTTAATAGCAGAAACAAATCATTCCAAGTTGAAATGATTTTACCATGCTTTTTGAGATCGGCTTGTGTCTTGCCTTCCCACCATACAAGTGCGGTTCCTCGAAGTCGAAGGCTAGCAAGCTGGATCTTCTTCCTTTCTGAAACAACTTTTTGCACCCTGTAATACACTTCAATTTGTTTTATCCAATTATCAAGCTTTTCAGTGTTAATTTCTCCATCATAAATTGGCAAATCAAATTTTACATCTAATTTGATCAAAGAGGATTTCTTTTTCTTCTTCTTAGAAGGACTAGATTTATGAGAAGAAGAGGATGATGATGATGATGATGGTGATGATGGAGGAGACGGTGGAGGATGCATTTCTCCCTTTCCCTTATCTTCTTGGTCTTTAGGTGATGAAGTGCCTTCATCTTTGTTCTTCTTAAATTTGTGATACATCTCTTCCACCATTGCACGTATTGTCATGAAACTGTCCAAGAATTGAGATTCTGACCCAAGTGGGGTTTCATCCGCCATCCTTCTTTGTGAAAAGACCCTTCCAATCTCTGGATTCGCCTCGACAAGTTCACCTTCACCTCATCCAAGCCTTAACCTAGTAAGCATTCAAATTTTCACACAAACTTGTCAAACCTTAAAAACCTTGAGCTTTAATACCACTTGATCCATTAATGAAAAAGGTATTATAGACTTTATGTGAGGTTGCTTATGTTACTTAGTTCAATGGATTGAAAAGATTGCGAATAACATAAACACATGAGCAATTTGAAAACACATTCAAACACATCAACACAACAAAATTTAATAAAGGAGTTCACCAGACTTCTTGGCTGTCTCTTGGTCCTTTAGCTTCTAGTGTTGACTGTTTTATTTTGTCTTCAAAATACTTTTATAGTTATAAGCTCAAAAACAGAGATTCAAATGAGAAAATGGACCTCACCATTGCGTTCAGCTCGAAATTTCGAGTCAAACGAGTATAAACTTGACCATATTTGGACACTGTGACCTCCAGACCCCCTGGAGAAATCCAAAACCGCCTTTGTCCCTGCAAAACGACTTTCTGCTGACAAAAACTGCCTCTTCCTGCACAAAACTACCTTAGTCTGCGCGCTAGTGGTTTCGCTGTTCGGCACCTGCATAAAGTTTAGAAGAATTTTGGGCCGCTTGGTTTACCAAGCCCCGCCCTTGGCATCGTGGTTATCGGACTGCATAGAAGTCGTTGCATATATATGGTTTTGGTAGGTTAAGGGTTCGAAAACCACGCCTGACCGTTTCGCCGTTGGTTATGGTAACATTATATATGGTACATATTATATGTTCGGTGGTAATATATGACTATGGTTCTAACTATAGAACACTTGCCGTTGCTTGTTATATGGTGTATGGTTTAACACCGCCCGTTGCATGTGGGATATTTCATCAAGAGGTCTGGCGGTCGGTGGGTTGACCCCAGTCGTCGGCCTTTTATTCCGGCAACAACCCATAACACCATAAATACAATATCATCCCAAATCTTAACAAGTCCCAATGTAGCCCGTCCGGTGCGGTTCTCCGGCGAAAACTTAGCCATTTTGGGAGGTCATGGGTTCGATCCTCCCTGATCTCCAAAATTTTGGAAATAAGGCCAGATTGGGCAAAATTCGTGCTGCCACGTGTCAGTACCAAATTGGCCCATTTCAACTAATTACATCGCGACACATCACCTCCTCAGTTGATGTCATCCAGTACAAGTGGTGTATTCCCACAATGACACATGTCCTGCTAACATCACCCTGTTGACCGTTGACTGTTGACCTTTGACTTTTTGACTTTTTGCCCTAATTTTCGATAAACTTTGACTGGATTTAAGTTCTTCATCTGAACTTGGATTTACGCGCCATTCGCACCATTGGAATCATATCGATGAGCACTTCAACTTAATCCTACTTTCATCTGCATTTGAAGACTTTGATATGTAGGCAAAGCTGGATCCATTTTGGATCAATTTTCCAAATGACCCTCAAGCCCCTTCTTATATCTTCCTGTTGGGAAACCAACGACCTAGATTAAAACATAATCAAAGGCTTAGATCATTTTGACTTGATCCATGGATTTTTTTAGAAGTTTCACCCCTGATTAGATTAATACCCATTAATATTTTAATTTTCCTAAGTTCGGACTTAGGAACCCCATTAAAATATTAATTATTTTAATAAAATCACTTCTGGGTGTAATTTCCCAGAACGCTTTCTGGGTTCTTTGGAATACCTGTTCCCAAGCCTCCTTGCAAAATTTGAGGCTTAGAGCACATCTGATGCTACCTCAAATCAACAGATTATCCCCTCGTATTGCAAGGCTTGACCAAGTAGGGGGGCACAATTGGAAGGGAGGAGAAGGCAGTATGGAAAAAACTCTTTCTAAGAGACTATCGATATACATTCTTATAGAGATGCTTGTTTGGATATCCCACTTGTTGGGGGAATATTTTGAGAACAAGTTTCCTAAGAGTACTAAAGGACAAGAGCTTGATAGTATGGATTTTGAAGGCAGTGGAAGAAGGGAAGGTGGTAACATTAGAACTTAGTTTCTTGGCGGTAGGCTTCTAGCTTGTAATTCTATCATAATGGAGTGGCATAAACCTTAGGAAAGTATGATCAGGGATCCAATAGCAGGTCAATCAATAGTGAGTGGTAGTTGTTATATTTTCAGAGTGGTTGACTAGATGATTAGAGCCTACACATATGCTTATGATTCCATTGGAGTATAGACATTCATCACATGGCGACCAACATAGTAGTATTATGATATTATTAGGTCAAGAGGGCAATTGGAAACTTAGCATGATATGGCTCATGACAGGAGGTATTCTAGTTGAGATATCAGAGCATCCATGATACTTTAAGGATATGATGCAGAGTACATTGGAGAAAAGAGCTATGCTTCTCAATCTTATTAGGAACTTTTGGGAAGCATGACTTACATCTTTATGATTTAGCAGAGTATGGCAGGATTGGGATATTGTAGCAATTTTGTAAGGAAGCATTCTACAAAATGGTGTGGGATCCTGGTATTGATGTTGGAATTGCTTGGGTTCAAGCAAATTTCGGGGAGGACTGTAATGTCCCTTTTTCCGGACCTTTGTAGCATAGGCCATCTCAGTGGCCTAACTAATTCCCATAGGCTACAAATTATTAATTTAGGGAATTAACTGAAAAAATGACCATGGAAAAGAATATTATAAAGTCACTTTAATAAAATAAGAATAGGACCCATGATATTTGGATGACCCGTGGTATTATGATAGTCCATGACTATAAAAGGAGATGAGAGCTCACTCCTTTGGATGCACTTGGATTATTATTTTGTTATTGAGTTGAGCTCTTGGAGCTTGTCTGGATGAGGACTCATATGAAGAGGGTTAGTTTTCGTGGTAAGTGACCCACCTAGCTGATCCAATCAAGGGGCTTTGATATTGAGGCCATATACCCTAGCCACTCGAAAAGGCATGGATCAAATTAGATTCACTCACTAGGGCTTAACGTGGAGATCACGAGGAGAGGTCGATCAGATCTCTCACAGGTGCATAACGCTTGGAGAAGCAGGATTTAGGAGGCCCAATTTCATGTTGCTGCATTCATCTTTGAAGGCCACAATATCAGCATATTATCCAACCAAGCATAACATGGTTCATTTGCAGACCTGTTCCAAGTTCTAAAACCAAAACATTGACATGTAATCTCATATTCCATTTTAATAAAAAGGCTAAGTTTTGCTGCTATTTCTGGTATTTAATTTTGACAGGGGTTTAATATGTAATTGTAAGAAAACTGTTTGATGGAATGCCCCTGTAGTAGAACTTCTCATTATTGTGCAAACAAAGTATTTAAACACATATTTCCTTCCTTGTGTTCATTTTAGCAAAATTATTGGCATATCCTAAAAACGGGATATTACATTGGAACATGTTTCCAAAAAAGGGGGGATTCTAGGCACCCCACGACCCTCCTCAAAAAGTGGGATGCCTAGGTGTGCCCCCATGACTATTGTGCATAAATTTCCACCCTCCACGCTCCCTCCAAAAAGGAAAAAAAGAAAAACTATGCAAGCAAAGAATCCATTACACAATGATCGATTTACGTGGTTGGTATATATATATATATATATAGAGAGAGAGAGAGAGAGAGAGAGAGAGAGAGAGAGATGTGCCCCCCAATACTAGGAACCTGGACATGTCCTTGTCTCCCATAAATTTTCCTTAAATTTGGAGTGCTTCTCGACATGTCGTCCATTTGCATTTCCTTGCTCCTAGGTCCCAAAAATTTGGTGGAACAATCGATAATATATAATTATCCTTGCATTTCTATCTTAGCCAAGATAATTTTTAGAGAAGTTCAATCATTCTTAATTTAAATGTTCTTTGATGGATCATAATCTATTTTTTGTCAGAATCCTTAGTATTTTCAGCTCTTAATGTTTTCGCTTTGGTCATATTGATATATTTGCATGCTTTTTATATTTTTATTTTATATTAATAATGGATAGGATTTTATTAAAAAATGGGGATATTGTGACTAAGCCATGCAGTGATAGCAAAAATCCAAAATTCCAGCCAGCTTTATAGGACCAAAATACAAAACAAAGGACAACTTTGATCAATAATGCATTAAACAACAAGGCAAGAAAAATACTAGTTATCAAGCTCCTGTTGAGCTTCTCCTTTCCAGTACCTCTTTGCCTCTTTTTTCCTTTAAAGATCTGTGATTCTTGCCTTTGTAGCTTTGAGAGCCCTGCAACTATTAAATTCCTTCTTGGTGATCATCATGGGCACTCTTAGGTCCTAGGGAGGCTTGATAAGAGGGAACGCGGAGAGTTGAAAAAATTTGGAATGCCTAGATGTGTTGCAATTCATCCCATGTGAAGCTTGAGTGAGTCGATTTTCGACTTCCTAGTTTTTGACATGTTGTGCAACCATGAACTCTTTAGTCTTTCTTTGCTAATCTCTTAGACTACCTTTTTTTGCTATATTGATGACATAGTGTAATATCCCAAATGGGATATTTGACTAATTTTGCAAAAATCTAACTCAACCAAAATTACTTCATAAAAACTACCATTCATTTAACAGAACATTGCCATGTAAAATATAACCAATAGAATATGGTAAAATAACAACAAGATGAATAGGAACAATCTCAACTTTTATTATAATAGATAAACTAGGGTTTACATGCTAATACAACAAATATAGCTGGGATGGGAAAGATGGCCTCAAGAATCTGCTCCAATGTTGTACTAGCCCTCCAAACTGATATGAAATCAATCACTACACCTGTGAATTCCGGATGAATCCACCAAGGAGATGTTGGTTTTTGTCCGTTCTCACCAAAATCACCCAAGGGTTTCCATCATAGGGCTACTAAAGTAAAGAACCGGGTTCTCAAACCTCTCACACAAGACAATGCTCAAATCCAAGATGTCTTCAAATGGTCTCCTCCTCCTCTTTTATAGATTTGATGGAACCCTCTAAAAGCCTTATTTTATTATTATTTTAATCGCTTAGTACTTTTCCCTCCTTAATTTTAATTAAAATACCTTTTTAATTCGGAAAAATGGTAAATTGGCCACCATCCCTCCTCGGGCCATTGAAAGTCACTTCCCACCATCTCATCCTGTAGATCCTTTCATTCCGGTTTGAACGAGCTATTACACTAAAGTGTTCTGTCAAGTAATCCCCCAGGAAAGCCACCTTAAGTATAATTAATTGAGTTAGGCTCAATCATAGCCCCATTTTTTGAAAGTTGTCGGAATGCAACGAGACAAAAGGCAAGATATGTGGATGATGGAATATGTCAACAGAATGCCATCAAATCCCATACAAACTCCTCAAAACCCCATAAAGCACCTCCAGAAGCCCCTGGGCCTACTGATGGAGTAAACTTGCTCCTGTGACCTAGCTGCCTCCAACCTTGGAAGTCCATCTTGACCACATCATAAGGGAAACTAGAAAAGGAATATGACACATAGCTATCCCTAACCTCATACGTTTGCAGAATTTCATGTTCAAACTTTGTTTGCTACCTTTCCCATCTAATTTAGGTGTTGATGGTTTCATACTAAGCCTTTCTTGCATCATGGGCACAATACTTCAAGCCTTTTGTAAACTCAGCCATCTCACAACAAGCATAGCATCCAAAGGTCCAATACCCAATGCAAACTTGACTTCTTGATTTCCTCCAAAGCCTGTGATGACCCCTCTTGTACGTGCCACCCCTTTGGATGTTACTAATATTATTTTGCTATTGTATTCTATTTTACCACTCTTTTTATCTGGTGTCAGTGGCACATGGAGGTGTGTTAGAAATACATATGGATGAGATTTTTTATGCCATTCATTACCTTTTTCTTTTGGCAATGTGGTGTATGACATATGGATATATGTATTGGTGTATGCGTGTCTACATGACTATAAGGGTATCTATTTGTGTGCTTTTGTTCGCATGCATTTGTGTCTATATATTAATGTTGCAAATATCTTGATTTTTCCCGATATTCTATTATTTTTTCAGAGCTTTTCATGTGGTTGATTTTTCTAGGTCTTCTCAAGCTTTTCAAGCCCAAAGCTTATGCTTGTTATATTTTCAGATCTCTTCCAATAGTTTCCCTAATATTTCCAGTGATTTTCTTTCTAGGTCCTTGACAATATATTTCTTGAAAACAATATTTCTGACATTATATATATATGTTTGCATGCATATAGATACATAAACATGTGTATATGTGTATACTTCTATTGTGCACGTGATATAAATAATGCAAAGCCTTAACTTTCTTGGTCAATATAATAAGCCCAAGCTTACTTTTTGTTACTTTTCTTGTCTGACCTTTTCTGTCTTGTTTGATCCTATTTGTAATTTTCTAAGAACCATTGTATCTACATCTTGCTTATGTATGCGTGATTTGCCAAGATGAAGCAAATCAACATATCTTTTTTGTTATGATAATATTCTAATAGAAAGGATTTCTTGTAGCGTTTTGGGTTGACTTTGCATATCCTTCAACTTAATTATCGATAAATTTTTATCATTACTATCATGACTAATGAATGAGATCTGAACTCTTCTTTTGGAAACCTTCTATGTATATTTTTCTTATTACAATTGTCTTTCTAGCTAGTCCTTGGAGCATATTTTAATGAATACGAACAAAAAATAGTTGTGACTTACATTGGTTCTGACTGTCATTTTACTTATACCCAGTGCGTTCATTGTCAACATTGGGGACATGCTTGAACGATGGACTAATGGAAACTTCAGGTATGAATATCTGGTTGATAGGTTGTCTTGTTAAATCAACTCATTTAGGTCTTTGTTTTCCATGTGAGACTGCATTTTTAAAGGTAAGGCATTTATGAAATAACTCATTTATGCATTTTAATAGGTAATGCATTTGAGGACCCACGCCCCTTTGATTTTTGTACATATGGCATAAAATCTCACATCTTATGTATTTTGGATTAATTTAATAGTGAAGAGGGCCTTTTGCGTCTCCTTAGGCTGGTTTCAGGGATTTTAGTTTATAAAATATTCTTTTATTGTATGAGTTGAGGTTTTTCCCCTATAAGTAGAGAGATTTCTCACCCCTTTTTCTTATGGAGTTTTGGGGGAGAAATCCCATAACCAATCTGAAATTTTCTATGATTTTCTCTTTTAAATTGGTTATGAGTATACATCAATGCTATCAAGTATACTATACATTGCACCAGTGTTAACTATACATCATAATTTGGCATTATCTGTGCCAGTTATAGTACCAACCTATGATATCTTACTTGACTTGACATGCTAGGAGGAAAATGTGCTTACAAATACAACTAACAACTAACAAAATTTCATCAAGTAATGCTAGCACAGCCAAATATTAGAAAATGACGAAATGAAGCCAACTTATTAGAAGAAAATTTTGCAGCCTTAATTGTACTATGGATAGAGAAAGTCTAATTATCCACTCAATAAACACTTCTAGGAAATATTTTCGTCTATGGAAATGTTAAATATCATGGGCATGTTATTGACTATTTTCTTGTGAGTTGGCATTAGTAACTGTTCTCTCAGATTGTACATGCACTGCAACAACCACTGAAGTTGGGGGCTGTCACTCTGATCCCCGACCTCTCCATTCTAGTTGTCTCCCAACAATAGGATGCGGGGTAGTCCTTATGGAAATGTGAAGACGAAGGACAAGTTGGCAACCAACGAGTCTGGGAGACACAATTGAGTGACATAGCTACATGGTTAATTTTAGCAAATTTAAAGATTAGATTGAATTCAATTATGAGACCAGTGCCTTATTGTTATGCCCCTTCCTAATAATTTTCCCAAGGTTAGGAGAAAATCAATTATGGCAATTTTGTTATTTTTGGCTTTAGGCAAATTTGATGGGAGAACTTAGGAGAAACGGGGTCGATGTGCTTTTAGTGGATTGTGGGGGCCACTCACCCACCCAAAAATACGCACCCCATGAAGGCAATTCGAATTTCGTAAGTGGGGATCGAAATATTTGATGGGACCCACCTGGGGCCCAAGGGAGCAAGCATAAATAGGAGGAAGTGAGCAGCATTTGGGGCCTTTTGATCATTTGAGAATTTCATTGTTTCTTTGGCTGTTTAGCTAAGCTACAAGTGTTGTTCAATGCAAGAGCTTCCCAAGGAGTGAAGCTCATCCCACTCTTCGGTGGACTTCAAGTGCCACCCTAGGAAGGCTTCCCTTATCCACATCGAGTCGCCACTGCGTAGAGGAGAATTGGCAGCCGGAAAGCCAGTCAAACACCCAGTTTGAGCTGCTGGTCGAGGGGCCTGCGTCATCCTCTCTCAGGATTGCGCAGTCACTAGAGGGGGTTACTTGGTTGGAGGCTTAACTAGAGGATTGGGGAGCTGGGTTGTGGAGAGATTGTTGGGAGGCTGATTTAGGAAGGTTTCTAGCTTTGTGGCAGCAAGTTACAATAGTTTTAGTTACAGGCAGTGAGTTCCAATGTTGGAGGAGGGCCAATCCCCAAGGGGTCGAAATTGGCAGGTCAAAACCAGGCATAACCCTTTTTGGGTTTTTGGAGAGGAGTACATCCCCAAAGTTGCAAAAATTTCTGGGTTGTTTTGAGCGGACAACATAGTATTATGGGAGCAGCAAAAATTACAGCAGCTGGGAACTTTTGTATCATCCACCTGAGGCTCGTAGCTTGCCTTGTGCAAGCCCAGGTGCACGTCATCCAACTTCTTTGTACTCCGACATATTTGATTAATAAAATTTGGCCATTTGGGTGTTTATGAGAAATTTTTGTTTACGTGTTCCTTACTGAATAAAATTGCATTGTGAATGTTATGGTTTGTCTTTGTTATCACTGAAAATCTTCCATTAGGAATATTACAGTGGTATTAGAGCATGTTCTTGGCCAGAGTGGGGAACAAGAGCGGGTGATGCCACCGAGATACCAAGGATTGGCTTTCCAGAGAGGCCGTGGTAGAGGCAGAGGCAGGGGTCGAGGTAGAGAAGAAGGGCCAGACCATTTTTAGACACTAAAGTGGAAAACATCAAAGCCCGGATGGAGAACCAGGAAGAGCATGAGCAGCCCAGACAGAGGAACACAGATTAGGTCTTAGAGGAGCTGCTGAGGACCAACCAACAGATGATGAGGCAAGGGTAGTTGATGATGGACATGATGCAGCAAGTGATGGGCCTGTAGATGGGTGGAAGGCCGGAGGGAGAACCTCTAGGTGAAGGAGGTTCCAAAGCAAGAGGAGGTAGTCATACATATCAACCTCCACACACCCCACAACGTGGGCAAGCTTATCGCCCCACAATGCCTCATTTCATGGAGGAGACTGAGCTAGAGAGAGTCGAACCTAGTTGCAGATTTGGTACATTTTGTCGCATTAGGCATTGATGAGTATGAGGGGTTGGATGGTCGGATCAAGAGGGTGATATCTTTTAGAGATTACATCCACCTCAAGGAGAGGCACGTTAATGGGGTTGGAGGCCACCATAGGGGAGGAGCATTCAACAAAGATGTGTAGAAGCTATCGAGAAGATTACACTCCCAAATTTCGATGGGTCGGCAAAGAGCTCAGCTAGTGCATTTATCTAAAAACTTGATAAGTACTTCCACTTGAATCCCGTGAGGGAAGCTGATGCCATACGATTTGCCACCCTTCACTTGGAGGGTGATGCCCAGGAGTGGTTGTATCATGGGCTAATCACGTTGGGGCACCTTCACATCACCACTTATATGGAGTTCACTAGGAGATTGTTAGAGAGGTTTGAAAGGAAGGATTTGGAGCTACACTTTCGAGAGCTGGCCCACTTGAGACAGATTGGCAGTGCATAGGTTTACATTACAGAGTTCTAGAGGCTTGCAGTGATGGTGACAGATATTTTGGAGGCACAACTAATCATGCTGTTTGTGGAGGGGCTTGCTGAGCCTCTGCGTGGCTAGGTGAGGGCTTACAAGCCCACATCACTACATGATGCCATTTTTAGGAGTCGGGACATGATTGATGCAGTGCCCAAGAACTAGGCTTTGGTTCCCACAAGACCCACAACCCCATCGGGAAACAGAGATGCGAGGCCACCACAGAGAGATGGAGGACGTATCTTGTTGGACGATGACACCCGGAGGGAATTCAGGAGGAGGAGGTTGTGCTTCACGTGCCAGGAGCCTTGGGCACCAGGGCCCAAGTGCACCAAGGGAAAATCCCATTTCATCGAGGTGTTCTCGGATAGTGTTGAAGTTTTTAAGTTTACTTACTTAGAAACCCTCCATGCACTTTATCTGATTTATTCCTACCTACTTGTTATTTTTCTTAACAAGTTATTTACAATGTAAATACCGAAAATAAACACTAGTGAATGCTCAACATATTACAGATCACCAACTAAAAGAAACAGAAACAAACACACCATATGACACCATTATTTTTGGACTAATGTCCTCGGAAAAACCCAATGTGGGAAAACTGGTGCAGCTATCTGAGGGTTTTCTTATTAAGCAATATCAGAGTACAATCTGGGTGCCGAAACTGGCCTACCCAACAAATAATTTCCTTGGCAGTAATACCTCAATTTGTAACAAATCTCCTAGCTGAAACCCCGGATAATCCTTCCAGCAGCTACTCAGCACAAATCTGCCCCAAAAACCCCAACATCAGCCTCTCTCTGGACTGCGTCAGCCCCTCTTTGCCTCACGCTGGCTCTGCGTCACCCCGGATGGGTCTTTGTTAGCCCTAGGATGCATTGCATCAGCCCTCTGGCCTTCTGCGTCAGCAACGCTGGCCTCTCTGAGGCTCTACATAGCTTCCTGGTTGTCTCTGGATGACCCTGCGTGAGCCCTGCTTGGCTCTGGGTCACTCTCCTTGGCTACTGTGCTGCTCTCCCGACACTACTTCTGCCTCTCTATCTCTCTGTACTCAAATGCCCCTCAGCTGCATTTCCCGATCTCTAATTCTACCTCTCTTAGCAAACCTCGCTCTAGAGAAGAGAATGACTGATCACTTCGGTGTATTCTCCAAGTGACCCTCAAGCTTCCTCTTATACTTTTCCTGTTGACATATCAACGACTGAGATTAAGTCTCTAATCAATGGCTAAGATTAGATCTGGCTTGATCCATGTCTTTTGGACCATTTTAACACAAATTCATATTAATACACATTAATAGTTTATTTTCCCTAAGTTTAGACTTAGGGACTCCATTTAAAATATTAGTTATTTTAATATCTCTTGATCTGTTTAGAATCTACCCAAACCTTTTCTAGGTATTGGAGATCTCATGTGCCCTAACCTCTCCACCAAATTTCGTGGCTAGAGCAAATCTGATGCTACCCCAAATCAACACTCCTTCTTAGCGAGGACTGTGCTCTAGCAATACTCCTCACTGAGTATTACTTTGATTATTCGCCATCGCTACCTATGCTGATGCTAGGCCTTCCTACCCAACATCCTCTGCACTGCTGCATCCTGTACTGCTACCCATGGTTCTACCACTGCCACTACTGCATTTGTATGACAGCTCCCTCTGCATCTGTGCTGCTGCTGGTCCTTTCTCTCAGCATTGCATTCGCACTGCACCTCGTCTCATCATGTTGCATCGTGCTGCCCACTGTTGCACTGCAACTCAGTGACTGAGAAGTAAGTAACTGATCTCCCAATCTGACCTTCCTGTCGGGCTAGAGACACCCATTGATGCTGAAGCTCCCTCTGTCACTGACAAGTGCTCCCTCTCTGACCTCTACACTGCTGCAACAACTCCGTGCATCTCGCACTGTTACACACCTCTCTGTGCCATCCTGCATTGGTGAAACACTCCTGTGCCTCTCGCACTGCTACAGCCTGCTAGCCTGGCGCTGTCTCGGGACTCCTGCACTGTAGCTCTCTTTGCCGCTCAATCTGCATCCGTCTCTACCCACATCAGCCAGTCCTGCTACTCCTCGTCGGGGCTGCCGTAGCAAGGTCTAATCCTACTGGTTGGGTACCTCGAGGATCTTGCCCCTCATCGCCTGTAGTCCGCTTGACTACAGCTCGATGTCTCCCCACTTCTTCTCAAGTGGTGCACGTGCACTCATGGCACAGTCATCGTCTATCAAAACTTCCTTCTCTGCCCATGCTAGCGCTGCCTTAGTCTCGGAAGACTCTCCCTTACTCTTCTTCCTTGGACACTGGGTCGCATAATGACCCAGCTCCCCACAGCGGAAGCACTTGATCTTGGAGAGATCTTTCTTCTTCTGCTTTTCCTGCTTTCCCTCAGATGCTAGGGCCACATCTTCCTCCTCCTTCTTGACTTTGATCCCCTTGCTGCTACTACCCGTCTTCGACTGTCGTCGGATCTCTTCCTGGCGAAGAGCTACCCACATCTCGTCCCAAGGTGGGAGTCCCTCTGCCCAGTATACTTTGGACAAATATCTCCCAGTCTTCTGAGACAACATTCAGGGCTATCCTCACCATCAACTCTTGATCCGATGTCGCCTCTATAGCAATCAACTGATCTCAGATCTCATTCAGTCCTCCGAGGAAGGTGTCAATCGGTTCTCCCTTCTTCATCTGGTACGACCTCAACTGATTCTTAAGTAGGATTCTTCTCTACACAGAATTACGCTGGTATAATTTCTTAGGGCCTCCCACATCTCATATGCCGTTTCCTTCTCGGCAATGTGTGGTACTACATGGTCCTTGACCCTCTTAAGGATGATGCTCTTGGCCCTCGCCATTGCCTCCTTGTACTTGTCGTTATCATTGGGGTCGATTGGGATAGCTATAACCTTCAAGGCGAAGTTCTTGACACGATTTCTGTCAAGTACGGATAAGATTCTGGCCTTCCAGATTGCGAAGTTCAATGCTCCGTCCAGTCTATCTCGGCCTCTTACTCCATGTAGAGCCATGATGCTCTTCTACTTCCCTCCTGGAAGTTCTCTGTTCGATTCCTCCGAGTCTATACTTCCCGTCTGGAAGTTCTCTTCTGGACTCCCTCTGAGTCTCGATTTCCCTCCTAGAAATCCTCCTACCACTGTTGAGATGC
This sequence comes from Pinus taeda, assembly GCA_000404065.3. NCBI lineage: Eukaryota > Viridiplantae > Streptophyta > Pinopsida > Pinales > Pinaceae > Pinus > Pinus taeda. Next base: position 28,588 of record APFE030969877.1, read on the forward strand.
CCCCTACTCTGATCATCTTGTGCAACCGCACCGCTGATTCAGGTTCCTCGGCTAGAAATCGTCGGTAGCAACTCCCTCCTCTTGGCCTTGCTATGTCAAGTACTGTTCTGACTACAATACCTCACCAACTCCACTCTGCAATATTCCCACAGCCTTCTAAACTCCAGCAACCTGAAGGTGGGAGCTCCTATGCTCTACATAATCCTGGCACCAGCAACCCGACCTCCTCAGCCAACTACGTCAGCCCTCCCAGCTTCTGCGTGGCTTTGCGTGAGGCTCCCTTTGCTTTCCTTAGCCTCTACGTTGCCTCTTCCTGGCTCACCCTTGATGACGCAGGCACTGCGTCACCCTTCCCTTGTTGCTGCTCCGTTAGAAACAACTTTTGTCACCTCGGGACAACTGTTCTTTGTTGCTATTGCTTCGCTCAGTTGACGTCCTTAGTCCTTCAGCAATCTACAATCACGACTCTGGTACCATGTTGAGGTTTCTAAGTTTACTTAGTTAGAAACCCTCCATGCACTTTATCTGATTTATTCCTACCTACTTGTTATTTTTCTTAACAAGTTATTTACAATGTAAATATTGAAAAGAAACACTAGTGCATGCTCAACATATTACAGATCACCAACTAAAAGAAATAGAAACAAACACACCATATGACACCATTATTTTTGGACTAATGTCCACGGAAAAACCCAATGTGGGAAAACCGGTGCAACTATCTGAGGGTTTTCTTATTAAGCAATATCAGAGTACAATCTGGGTGCCGAAACTGGCCTACCCAAAAAAGAATTTCCTTGGCAGTAATACCTCTCAGTTTTTGACAAATCTCTTGGCTGAAACCTCGGATAATCCTTCTGGCAACTAAACACAAATCTGCCCCAAAAACCCCAGCATAAACCTCTCTCCGGACTGTGTCAGCCCCTCTCTGCCTTACGCTGGCTCTGCGTCACCCCGGATGGGTTTGCGTCAGCCTTGGGATGCCCTGCGTCAACCCTCTAGCCCTCTGCGTTAGCAACGCTGGCCTCTCTGAGGCTCTGCATAGCTCCCAGCTGCTTCTGTGTGGCCCTGCGTGAGTCCTTTCTAGCTCTGTGTCACTCTCCTTGGCTACTGTGCTGCTCTCCCAGCACTATCTCTACCTCTCTGTCTCTCTGTACTCAAATGCCCTCAGCTGCATCTCCCGATCACTAATTCTATCTGTCTTAGCAAACCCCACTCTGGAGAAAAGAATGATTGATCACTCTGGTGTGTCTCCAAGTGACCCTCAAACTTCCTCTTGTACTTTTCCTAGTTGACATATCAACGACCAAGATTAAGTTTCTAATCAACAGCTAAGATTAGATCTAGCTTGATCCATGTCTTTTGGACCATTCTAACACAAATTCATATTAACACACATTAATATTTTATTTTCCCTAAGTTTAGACTTAGGGACTCCATTAAAAATATTAATTGTTTTAATATCTTCTGATCTGTTTAGAATCTGCCCAAACCCTTTTTGGGTATTGGAGATCTCATTTGCCCCAACCTCTCCACCAAATTTCATGGGTAGAGCACATCTGATGCTACCCCAAATCAACAGATAGTTAGCTTGAGGAGGAGGCCAAGGCAGGAGAGGAGCCGGGAGATGGGGGGACCATCATCAGGAGGGCCATCACCACCACCACCTAGAGGAGGGTTGTTTGCACCAACCAGGGGAGTCCTCACTTCAATTTTGGGTGTGTCGAAGTATTTGAGACTCAAGATCAGGGGGAATATACAGGGACAACGTGTGTCAGTCCTGGTTGACAGTGGGGCCACCCACAATTTCATTTATGCCGAGATGGTGGAGCGTAGGGGTATCCAAACAACACATTCGAGGGGTTCTTAGTTTTGGTACCTAGAGACCGGATCATGCAGTGTACCAAGTACGTACCCGGGTTGACCTTGAAGATGGGGAACTACTCACTAATCAACTATTTCTTCGTGGTTGATGTCCCAAACACCAGTGTGGTGTTGGGTGTCTAGTGATTGTATGTTAGGGAAGGTCGCAACTGATTGGCAGAAGCTCGAGATGGAGTTCCAAGGTCCAGATGGGAAGCCAGTAATACTGAGGGGAATGCACTCTTATTCCCCTCAGATAGTTTCAGCTCACCGGATGGAGGCATATCTATGTCATGGAGATGTGGAGTGGGCAGTTGAGCTACGGATTTCGAAGTTGGGGACAAAGATGCAAGTCATACATTCAGATATACTAGCCCTATTGTAGAAGCACCAGGGGGTTTTCGGGGATGTCCCGCTAGGTAGACCGCTAGACCGTGGATTTGAGCACACCAGTGAGCTAGAGGAGGGGGTGAATGCAGTCATCACCACCCCTTATAGGCACACGAAGGCCTATAAGGATGAGATAGAGCAGGCCATTTAGGAGTTGTTGAGGTTGGGGCACATCAGGCCTAGCTCGAGTCCATTTGCTTCTTCTGTGGTGCTGGTGAAGAAGAAAGATGGGACGCTGCACATGTGCATATACTACTGGGCTCTCAATAAGAAGACCTTGCAAAATAGGTACCCCATTCCGCGCATAGGTGAGTCGATGGACGAGCTTAGGGGAGGTAAATACTTCTCTAAGATAGATATGCGCTCACGGTACCACCAGATTCGAATGAGGGAGCAGGATATCCCGAAGACTGCTTTTCGCTTCCATTACGGACACTTTGAGTTCTTGGTGATGCCCTTTGGGATAACCAATGCTCCAGCCACATTCTAGTCCTGTATGAATCATGTGTTCCATAGACGGCTGAGACGTTTTGTTCTAGTCTTCCTCGACGACATACTCATTTACAACATAACCTAGGAGGAGCATCTTCAACATTTGGAGGAGGTGCTCTGCATACTTGAGGAGCAATAGCTGGATGCGAAGTTGTCCAAATGTGAGTTTGGGCTAACAGAGATGTTGTACTTAGGGCATGTGATTGGGGAGGATGGAGTGAAGGTGCATCAAGAGAAGATTCGGGCAATTCTAGATTAGCCCACACCCAGGAACGTGACGGAGCAGAGGGATTTCCTGGGCATTTGTACATACTACCAAGATTTGTGAGAGGGTTCTCATAGCTTGCAGTACCTCTTACGGATTTGACGAAAAGGGGAGCTTTTGTGTGGACGCAGGTGGCAGAGGAGGCCTTCACGCGCCTCAATGGGGTCATGAGCAGCTATCCAGTCTTGGTCTTGTCGGATTTCACACGGCCATTTGTGCTGGAGTGCGATGCATACGGTGAAGGTATTAGGGCCGTTTTGACACAGGGGGGCCATCCTGTTGCATTTGAGAGCAGGAAATTGCAGCCTCACTAGCGGTTGTACTCTGTGTACAACAATGAGATGTTGGCAGTGATGCATGTGCTGGCCAAATTCAGATAGTATTTAGTGGGCAACCGATTCAAAGTGAAGACGGATCACAACAGTCTTAGCTTCCTCCTTGAGTAGCAGTCCTTAGAGGAGAGGCAACAGAAATGGTTGAGTAAGTTCCAGGCTTACGAATTTGAGATAGAGTATGTGAAGGGAAAACACAACGTGGTAGCTGATGCCCTCTCTAGGAGACTCGCAACTCTATCTTTGATGGATGTCACATAGGATTGGAAGGCTCAACTATTGGTTGAGTACTCCACAGATAGTCAGGCCTCCAACATTTTGGATGGAATGCGCCAAGATGACTGATTTCGGGTGATGGACGATGTGATCTACTACAAGGACCGGATCTATTTAGTGCCAAGATCTCAACTAAAGGAGCGGATCATGCAGGCAGCCCATGATTCTCCACTAGCAGGGAACCTAGGTTTCCTCAAGACATACCGTGCCGTCGGGGAGAGGTTCTCCTGGCAAGGACTTAAAGGAGATGTGCTGAAACATGTGAGAGAGTGCGTGGATTGCCAGAGGAACAAGGTGGAACTAACTCACCCGGCCGGTTTGCTACATCCGCTCCCCATTCTAGAGAGGAAGTGGGAGAGCATATCCATGGATTTCATCAACGGACTTCTAGTGGCATAGGGGCGGGACTGCATCTATGTGGTGGTCGACATATTGACCATGTTCGCCCACTTCTTTGCTATTTCATCGAGATCTTTAGCTTCCCAAGTGGCCAAGTTGTTCTTTCGAGAGGTTTTCCAGTTGCATGGTCTCCCCAAGACCATTGTGAGTGACAAGGACAACATATTTATGGGGGCTTTTTGGCAGTAGTTGTTTTTGTTAGTGGGTACGGAACTTACACCCAACACTAGCTATCATCCCCTAACCGACGGGCAGACAAAGATCGTGAACAAGTGGCTGGAAGGGTACCTGCACAACTACGTGACTGGACAACAGAGAGCATGGTTCAAGTGGCTACACTTCGGGGAGTTCTGCTACAACACGACTTATCACATGTCCATTGGTATGACCCCTTTCCGAACACTTTATGGGTATGATGCACTTTCTTTTTCTGACATGGTGTTTGGAGATAGCAGGGCCCCAGGGGCAAAGGATTGGGTTCAAGAGAGCTAGGAGATTCTCCGAGCTCTCAAGAACAACTTGCAGGTAGCCCAGAATCAGCAAAAGGTATATGCTGATAAACACAGGGTGGAGAGACACTTTGAGGTAGGGGACATGGTCTACTTACGCCTACAGCTATATAGGCAATCTTTGCTCAAGTAGAAAGGAGAAAAGAAGCTTCACCCATGGTATTATGGGCCATATAAGGTGGTCCTGAAGGTGGGAGAGGTGGCCTACGAATTAGAGCTACCTAAGGAGAGTCAGATTCACAATGTGTTCCACATTTCATGCCTAAAAAAGGCATTGGGGTAGCATATTACAGTAGTGGTTGAGTTGCCTCCCTTGGATGATGAGGGGCACTTGGTTTTGACACCTGAGATCATATTGCAGACCCAGGAGAAGTTGAGGAACAACTTGATTCGAGAGTACTTGGTAAAATGGAAGGATTTGCCAGGAGATGATGCCACGTGGGAAAGTGAACAAATCTTGCAGCATCCAATTTTGCAGTTGCTTGGGACAAGAAACATCCGAGAGGGGAGGACTGTAATGTCCCTTCCTAATAATTTTCCCAAGGTGAGGAGAAAACCAATTTTGGCAATTTTTGGCTTTAGGAAAATTTGATGGGAGAACTTAGGAGAAAGGTGGTCGATGTGCTTTTAGTGGATTGTGGGGGCCACTCACCCACCCAAAAATATTAACCCCTTGAAGGCAATTCGAATTTCCTAGGTGGGGATCGAAATATTTGATGGGACCCACATGGGGCCCAACGGAACAAGCATAAATAGGAGGAAGTGAGTAGCATTTGGGGCATTTTGATCATTTGAGAATTTCATTGTTGCTTTGGATGTTTAGCTAAGCTACAAGTGATGTTCAACACAAGAGCTTCCCAAGGAGTGAAGCTCATCCCTCTCTTCGGTGGACTTCGAGTGCCACCCTAGGAGGGCTTCCCTTATCCACATTGAGTTGCCACTGCGTAGAGGAGAATTGGCAGCCGAAAAGCCAGTCAAGCACCCAGTTCGAGCTGTTGGTCGAAGAGCCTGCATCATCCTCACTCAGGATTGCGCAGTCACTAGAGGGGGTCACTTGGTTGGAGGCTTAACCAGAGGATTGGGACTTGGGTTGTGGAAAGATTGTTGGGATCTGATTTGGGGAGGTTTCCAGCTTTGTGGCAGCAAGTTACAACAATTTTAGTTACAGGCAATGAGTTCTAGTGTTGGAGGGCCAATCCCCAAGGGGTCGAAATTGGAAGGTCAAAGCCAGGCAAAACCCTTTCTGGGTTTTTCTGGGTTTTTGTAGAGGAGTACATCCCCAAAGTTGTAGAAATTTCTGGGTTGTTTTGTGGGGGTAAATCAAAGCCTGAAGTCAGCAAACAATGTCGTTATGAGGGGACAATGCAGTATTTTGGGAGCAAATAAAATTACAGCAGTTGGGCACTTTTGTATCATCCACCTAAGGCTTCTAGCTTGCCTTCTGCAAACCCTGTGCACCTCATCCAACTTCTTTGTACTCCGGCATATTTGATTAATAATATTTGGCCATTTGGGTGTTTATGAGAAATTTTTGTTTACATGTTCCTTACTGAATAAAATTGCATTGTGAATGTTATGGTTTGTCTTTGTTATCACTAAAAATATTCCATTAGGAATATTACACTTATGGAGTCAAATTCTTGCTTATTATCAATTAGAGACCAAGTAACTGGATGGACAATCGCTGCTTAGATACTTCACTAACCTATATGCTATGCAAATCCTAAGACCTAAGTGTGATGCAAGAATATTGGTTACTTTTAGTTATATGCCTAAGACCTTCCTCTTAACTATTTTGGAACTAGTCTTTAGAGTAGGTTGTGGGATGGAAGCCAAGGGGAAGCAAGCAAAGACTTGATTAATGATACCTTCCCCTGTGTTCCAACCACTTGATGCCTCTAGCACTACAGACACCGTGGTTCTGACAACTGCAAGGTCACCATGTTAACCACTAGAAAGGTACTGAACCCCTCAAGCTAAATTGAGAAAGGGTGGTCCTAAATGTTTATCAATCAAGCTTATGTTCAGAGGTATGTCATTAATGCAACTAGACTTAGGATGCTTGTGCAAGGTATTGTTGAGTCCCAAACTTACACCTTCCCTACATCCCTTTTTAGCCTTTTTCTCCAGTTACCTGAACCTCTAAGCTATCAAATCACTGCATAATAGTTTAAAATGAGTATATAATGGTTTCCTAACTATGTTTTGTGACTGCTATTTGGTTTAGATTTTTGTTCAAACCAGCTGCGGAATCTGCCACTTTCCGCAGCCAGAATCAGTGTCCGCAGCCTTTTTGTTAAACTGTATGCTACAGATGTCCATTGAAGAACTTAGCCACATGGGCAAGCCATAAAGGACGTGGAAATGGAACGTGTCCCCTCGGTTCAGCCAAATCATCCATAGAAGCCTGCGGTCAAGGCCGGTCAAACGGTGGTCAACATAAGGAGTTAAGCAGTGGCACGGCTCTGTTTTCAGCACGAGGAGGATTGCGTGACAAGGTCCTGAGTTTTAGGAGGTGTATTAACACCTAGGGACTGCTCATCAACCAAATCCAACAAACCATCTCTTGGATTTACTGTCCACGGCCACCATGTTGCTATAATTCCGGATTTTGTCTTTTACGTGCTTGGCTACTAGCGTAGGCCGTGTTAGTTTGTTATGTATTTTTCTGCTATAAATAACGCATCTCCATATGCGTATAGCTAGTTAGTTTCTGTGTATAAACTTGACTGTTGTAAGAGCCTTTGAGCTGAGACTTGGTCTCTATTTCATAGTTGTTTTGAAATATATGAGAAGACACTGATTTCTCGTTCAATTTCGTGATTGGTTTTGAATGATCGAGGGTGCAGAGGGCCCCTGTACACCAAGGTCTTGTATTTGATGTATAGTTGTATGTTTTTGTTCATTTTATGCTTTTGATACTGTTGTCGCACAGATTGTCACGACAACGTTCAGACCGGGGGCTGTCACTCTGATCCCCGATCTCTCCGTTTAAGCCTGTCTCCCGCGGCTAAGGGGGGTAGACCCTGTAAGAATATGGATGACCAACTGTGAACCAGTTGGTTTGGGAGACACGAAAGGGAAAAGCACTAAGTAGATTTGTTTAATTTAATGGACCAGTGCCTTATGGGTTTGGTGTCAAAATGATCACTTAACAGATGTTGCAGGAATGTATACTGTGCACAACAATCATTTAACATCAAATAACTTCGAAAAATGCAAGATATCAGTAAATTCACAATGCTTTTAACAATGATCTGGAAAATTAAAAGAAAATAAACTCTGAAAGATATGACCATGTAAGTTAGCGCATCAACCAGATATTATATTTAAGCATGCCAAATCTCATAAAGGTAAACGTTCATCCCACATTAAAACTTTAATCTCAACAATGCAAAATATGAGAAAATTTCCAGGCTGAGACCTTTAACATGCGAAATATTTCCACGATGCTAATTTTTTGTGCTTTTCTAAAAAAAACATAAAAATTTAAAGCTAAAAAATCAAATCT
>APFE030969903.1:0-11779 GCA_000404065.3 Pinus taeda
AACTTTTTTGAGCATATGGCGAAGGATGTGAAAGGGTTCCAATGATACCATCGACAACGTGAGATGCCCCTGGTGCATTAACCCCTCTAGGATGGGGGAGGTCTAGAATGATGGTATAGACATAACCAAATTGTGCTTAAATCAAGTCATATCTGATAGCGGTTTGGAGGGATTCTTCCCCAATTTGAGGAAATGGGACGCAACATCTTTGGAAATGGGTGATAAAAGGCTCCTAAGAAACCAATCAAGGTAGACATGGTCTTCTAAGGGAGGGGCATGGCATGTGCTCCTCCTTCTACACCATTCTTGAACATGGTCTAAAAGGAAAGTGGTAGAGGACTAACAAAATGTGGTCAAGAGCTCCATACCAGTGTCGTATTAGAGAGGTAACTGAAAATATGCAAGGAACTCTTTATGAAGCATCACAAAAATAGAATGAGAAGCGGCAAGTTGGTCTATATAACATTTTGGAACATCTCCAGTGAGCGTGCATTGGAACAATCGAAGATGAATGGAGTCATTAGTGATGGAATTGGATGAACACCACATATGGAAGGAGCAGACGTGATTGGTAGGGACCTCTCCAAAATTACCCACAAAATTTATGATGTCAGAGGGAAGCTTAGTTGGAATAGATAACAAACTAGCATCATGGTGTATAAGGTAATTTATCAACTAGCTAAAATCTGGGAGACTTAACCCAACCATGAAAGGTAGAATGGGAGCTGCTGGAACGGTTCTTGAGACAGTTCCGCTAGATGTGAACATCAGGGTAGAACTAGAGGCAACACTAGGTTGGGTTCCTACACCTGTAGTGGGTGCTGACATGATGACGGTATGCAGTGCAGCAGGCATAGAATCATATGAATTAGAAGAAGAGTCGGTATGGGGACTCGGGTGACTATGAACTTGAACCTTCCATGGAGGAGGAATATGCCCAAGTGAAAATTGGGGATGAAAACCTAAGAGTTTCCATGACAAATGCCTTGGTGGCATAATGGTTATAAGACACAAGTGACACGGAAATGGTGAAGGGAGATCAACAAGATGTTTTCATCTTTGTGTGGAGAGATAAATTAATTAAGCTAAGTCTTGGTTTGGCGGTGTAAACCAGGCGCCCTTTGCTTAAGGTGTGCTTGTGTGTGTAAGTGTGTTTATTAATTAAGCCTAGATTGTGTTTGAAAAAAGAAAAACATTGCTGAAATAAACTGAAATTAAAAACAGAAAATGAACAGCAAATCAATTATCTAAACCCCACTCAAACTAGGTTTGAAAACATTATGCTGGTTGGTGGCGGAATAAATTGAAAACAAACTAAAAATGCCAAGAGATCTAAGCATCGGTGTGACTGGGATCAAATGACACTATGTTGCTATAAAGTGGTGTAGCAACAAAAAAAAAACTAGGGGGGAAGTCGTTGCAAAAATATGGGGAGATGGGTGAGAAACCTAAGGAAACCCCCTAAGGAAAATTACCAAACAAGGTTTAAGATGATACTTTGGATGAAAACAACCTATCTTTGAAGATCTGAAACAAAAGGATAAAGATCTGGAAAATATGGTTAAAAGCATTGCATAAACTCAGACTTCTTACTCGACTAAACATCTCCTATAAAGGTGGAAGCATACTATAAGCCTTAAGGGGATAAATTCCATGTTGACGAGAAAAATGGAGTAGATCAAGGCCTAAGCGAGATAGGACATTGGTCAACCAACCCAGCAGATAGCTCTCGGAAAAACGCAGAAACAGATCTGAAAAAATCCCAAAAAGCCTAAAAATCGCTGGTACTGACCTAATTCTTGGGAGATTGCACTTTTTGGTCTATAAGGTGTGATTTGGACCTCTAGATCACACGTTTGGGGCAGAAAAGTGCAATTTCTGCCCCTTGATTCCCAATTAGCAAGTCTTGGAAAAATTTGTTGTCTCTGTAGTGGCTGGTTTTTATGACTCGCAGAAAAGACCAAAAAACTTACGGAAGTAAAAAATTTGACAAATATATGGTTATAAAGATAGTAAACAACATTAAGAGATCGAAAAAAGAAGAAACCCTAAGCTGAATACTGAAGGTCACCCAGGTTTCTGGATCAAAAGGAAAAGCCTAGTGGTGTCGCCAATTTTGTTATAGTGTTTTCTTCTCAAAGGTGTGCGAAAAGAAATCACCTAAGACTATGGATGACAAACAATCTCAACAATATAAACAACTGCTAAACATTGTAGATCTACAACAAATGATAGAAACAAAACCTGCTAAAGTCCTCATCTATGCCACAATCATAGATAAACAACAAAGAAAATAGTAATAAATGAGGGTAACTCCAATAATCCAATGGAAGCCAGATATACAAAGAATAGATTTTATTAAATAACACATGTGAAGGAAACAAATAAATGTTACTAGTCCCCCTCTATGGGATGGGTTCTTGGCTATCCTTGAATGTCTTTAGTTTTTGTAAAGACTCTCTCCTCTATAATGTGTAAACCCAACAAATAAAATGTTTGAGCTCAATGGGAACTCAAATGGAAAAGAAAAATGGTGTGCAACAATGATAATAATTAGAGTTACAACACTTAGTGCAACAATTAAAATGATCAAAAGTGAAAAATGAATGGAAAACCCTTCTATTTATAACAAAATATTGAGTTTTCCTTGAATAATGAGCAATAATAAAATATTATTAACACCATTCTAGAAATAACCACTTGGAATATTTTATTACATTTGGTTAGAACTTAGGAGGGAAAAATTATTTAAATTGTTATTTAGAAATAAAAATAAATAAATAATTTATTTATCATCTCAACAAATATGGTTATGGAATAATAAACAAATAATGTTTTATTTAATTATTGCTAAGGGATTTAATCAAACTTGACAAAGAACAATAATTAATTAGTGATTAATTAATTATTCTTAGAGAAAAGAAGATGATTAATATTTATATGTTTATTTTTCATAACTAGGTCAAATATGCCAAGGAATATTAATTAACCAATGGTTTAATTAATTATTCATAGAAAATATTCAAATAAATAGTGATTTATTTAATTATTCTTCATGGGTTTAATTATAAATTACTTAACAAATGTGATTTATTAAGTAATTTCTCATAGTGAAAGCAAGTTTACTATGGTAAAATTGACCTTACATGGTGCAATTCGATCCATCTAGTAAGTTAGGATCAATGATCAATTTTTTGGTGATAACACCCTATAACACCCTAGAGTTTTTTTGTCAATTCCAAGTGTTTAAAACTACTTCATATCTCACTTGGTAGCCTATAATAAGTTTAAAAAATAAAATTTAATCTCAATATATATTTTTAACAAAGGTAATAATCTAGCATATATAACAAATTTTAACAAAATTAAGCATACATGTTAGGGCTCATAGATCTAAGAGCAATTTAAGGTTCAAGTTAAATTTAAAATTTGGCATATATATATATATATATATATATACTTATATAATATATATATATAATAATAAATATATATATTGATTTAAAAGAAAAAAATTGCATTTATTTTATTTTCAAATACCTTTGAATTACTTTTTTTCTTATTATAGAAAGCAAATTATTCATAAATCCAATAAGTATTTCACAAACATATACCTAGAGGTCGCACAAAGTTGAAAGTCGCTATGATACCATATGTAATAACTATGATTTAAAATATACAAATAATTACATCAATTTATATGATTAATAAATAACACCCAATCATTCAACTATTTAACATAGAATTTTCAAAAAACATGAGGAGAGACGACTTACCCATATCGACGATATTTGTTACTTATGTTTTTGGACTTGAATTCTCTTTAAATTATGTTAACCATAACAAATATTTTGGGGATGGCTCTCCACCCAATCGTAGGATCAGTTGCACATAATATTTCTACAGTTGGCCACGCCTAAACCCTCATTCAACGTACTATTGCGAGGGAATCCCATGTCTCATAACACTTTTCTCCCATGAGAATGGAGGAAGGAATGATGAATCTCATCTTTCTCATCATCCATTAAATAGACCAAAAAATGAAAATGTGTTGCATTCACACATTCCATGTGTCAACATGCAACTTTTATTTTTTTATTTTAAGTTTTAGTTTAATTTAATATTTCTCTAAATTTACTTTTTTCCGTTATTTATTTTATTTTTTAACCTTTTTTGTTAAACTTAACTTATTTTTTACTATTTTTATAGTTTAATATATATATATATATATATATATATATATATATATAACTACTAATTTATTATTTAACTATTTACTACTTTATTTATTTATTATTGTTATATTCTCTTCAATTATTTATTTATTATTAACTATATTATCTTTTCCTTTATTATTTACTAATTATATCGTTTATTTATTGTTTATTATTTTTACCTTATATTTTAATATTATATTATATTATTTATATTAATTATTTATTATGTTATTATTAGGGGACATTATAATGAGGTTTTTTACATATTAAAACCCACTTTCACCCTAGGAATATTTTTAAGTAAGACTATTTCCTAAATTATTCCTCATTAAAGTCCAAAATATCACATGCAAAGAATTAATAAATCATATTTTTATTTATTATTATATTTATTAATCTATTTTCTCCCATCTAATAATTATTAATCGTTTTTAATAAATTATTTAATTCTAATAATTTGACTTTAACACCAAAATTAATTAATATTATTATTGTTAATTACTTCAACTACCTTCTAAATAAAGATATTTGATCATTTCAAATAATATTTGACTCTCTAAAAATATAATAAAATAATTCTAACGACTATATCTTGATTTAGTCCAACATTTTTATTATTATTTTAAATCTACATCTATCATAATATTTTGTTATAAATAGAGTGGTTTTCTTCCCATTCCTCACCATGACCATTCTCATCATCCTCATTATTGTCTTGTGGGATTTGAGCTCCGATATTGAATTCAAGCCATCATCACTTCCTTTTACCCATAACATACATTCTGAGAGAGAAAACTACATATACAACTAAAGCACACGGTCTCAAAGGACACATCCCATGAAGGAGAATTTATACACCCAAGTCTGCATATCAGGTGTAAAATTTCCATTCTGATTTAATAAAATAAAATTTATTATCTTTCCATTGGGCTTTTGTCATTTCATTTGCTATAATACATCTCTTTTTATATGTAGTTGCGAGTGGCTTAGTGAAGGATTTTGGCACACTTGCTAGAAAACTTCATACTAACATTGGTGTCTTCGTGGGTTGGTTGCGATGGGAATTTTTATATATGGTGCGTGGAATTTCAATTTGATGCATCCTTGGGTGAATTTTTTTAAGCTTGTTTGCTATGGAAGCAATCAAGCTCACTATGAAGGAGCACATTGTGGTTTTGATTTTTCTTGGGTTATGGTAAGATAATTCATCATGCTCATCACTTGAAGATTATGTTTGTTTGATGATGTTCATTGTTGGGATCCATTGCTAAAGGTGATAGAAAGTGAGTTTTGGGCGGATGTTTAGACAATTTTTTTCATTTTATGCACAACGTCATATGTATCTATGTATTTTATAGAGAGTAAACTATTTCTAGTCTTATATAGAACTTTGTTGTTTAGATTTAATGATGTAGTTTGTAGTCTTGATGTCTGGATGTTAAGGAAATCAATATGGCTATTTATCATGTACTAAATGTTTTTGAAATGAATTACAAAGATGTTATATTTAGAAAACAAAATCCTAAAATCTAGATATGGTGAAGAAGGGATATCTTAAAGTTGAACAATTTTCCATCCTTTCTTCCATTCATCCTTGCTTTTTTTATTCGTATCCAACTTTTCTCCGTCCTAAAATTCTTCATAAAAAAAATCTCTTTTCCTAAAGAATCATGAAACACCTAGTAAAATTAAGATACACAAATAAAGTTTAAAAAGAAATCAAAATACCTCTCATAGATTTGTATTAATCATATGTGAATAGATATACTTTTTTTTTTATTTCTAAGGCACTTCAAAATGTAAACATAGTTGTGCTTCATTCGATAGAGTTATTTTAACATTTTGTGTTATGTAATCTATTTTTTTTCATTAGATGAAATTTTAGCTTAAAATTTCCTATGAAATTTTAATGTCGTTTCCATGTCTTAATATGTAAATGAATAAAAATCTTTTAAATTTAAAAAAAAGTGCATGTAAATACTTTTCACTCTGTTTTTTTAATGTATATTTATTGTTTTTATTAATTTGGGGACTTCTCAAAAAGTATCATAATGGGTAACTGTGGATGATGGAATTTCATTCTAGCATCCAATGAAGTTTCTATACTAAAATTTGAGTAAATAATGCAAAAATACAATTAAAAAATATTTTTTCTTCTTTTCCTTCCAAAATTCATCTCCTTATTTTATTACTTTTCCTTAGGAGACTATCTTTACGGCTAACATTTCTTCTAATAAATAATAATATACGCTTATCATATAATATATACAATTCATTTTATAAAATAAATATATATATATATATATATTTATATATATAATAATCTTACATTATTATAATTGGATTAAAATATAATTTATTATCTAGAAAAAATAAATTAATAATTTAATAAAATCTAAAAATATTTAATAAAGTATAAATATATAAATCAATCATAATTATTTTGGTAAGTGTATAATTATGTTGGTAAGTGTATTTATTTCAAACTTAACCGATGTAGGTTTCAAGGAATTTTTTGATTTTTTAAATAAATGAATAGAAAAATTTTTGTTCAAAAATAACTTTTAAATCTATAACAACCATTATATGCATAATATAAAATTATTTCAATAGGTTTTCACTTTTTCAAAACAAATAATAGCATATTAAATTTAAATATGACTTATTTCGCCACCTTTTAAGCATATTGGAGAAATGTGGATTGTGAATTTAGATTTACGTGTCCCTCCTATTTAGGATTCAAGTGTTTCAATTGATTTACCAAGTGTTTCAATTGATTTACCTAGTTGCCTGTTTCAATCCATATCATCTCAATATGTACTAGTTTATTTGTTTCAATCCATTTAGCTAAGGTATCATTTGATTTGTTCGTTTCAATCCATATCGTTTCAATTCATTGACTAGTTTGTCTGTTTCAATCCATTACCCATCTATTTCGATCCATTTAGCCAAGGTATCATCTAAGTTGTGTTAGATACTATATAATGTAATTGTGATTACCAAATTTATTGAAGAGCAAATAAGCAAAACAACATAAAGAACAGTTGCATCTAGTTGACACCGCATCTAGGGTTGGGACTTATAGCCATAGTATGTAATGTTATATTTGTTATATAATGTTTATATGGTTTAATCTTTGTTCTCGTGTATAGGGTTATAATCGTTATATTGATGCAGGGTTGATTTGTACGGCTAAAATACATTGCATGAGTTATGTACCATAGATCTGTATGCAGCCTACGAGGGTATCCTAACTATTATTTGGACATTGCAAGGTTGGGATAAGTCTCTGGGTAGCTAGCACATATATGGGCAGACGAAGAGATGTTTGTGCATAATGAAGGAACAAATCTCAATTTCTTGGGGAGACGTTAGTTTGCTTGAATAACCAGTCAATATAAATGTTGAGCGCTGGATTCTAGAGATCGATCCATATAGGAAATTACCAAGTAGGAGTATGGAACTATGTATGCCCCACAAGGACTAGAAGACCATGAACACACAGGTTGTTATGGGTGCTTGACTTATTAAAAGAGGATATCTCTATCGAGCATAAGTTATGTAAATGCCAAAGAGAAAATAAAATAGGCAAAGTGTTAATTGGTGTTTTTACGGTGGAACCCATGGTCGATTAATGCCAAATTATAGATGTATCAATGCCACAAGGTGTTATGAGAAATCATTGAATTGTAATAATAAGAAATTTAAGATGTATTTATGTAATTGATATGGTGAAACAATTGTTACATGCATATAAATATATTTTCTTGTTGTTTGTTATGATCAAACTCAACTTACCATCATCTACAATAAATTTATGAAGACATCCCCAACATATGCCAAGTTGTTGAGGTATCAATGTCATCTTATGTTGTGAGTGTGATATCCATTAGTTTAATCATTTTATTATAATCAGATGCATCAGCGTTTATTTTGATTAAGTATTCTACATTTAAAGACAATACATATTTTTAATTATCAATAATTATTATTAATGATGGTTGTAAAGGTGTGCAAGATGTTTATTTCATGAAATAAGAGAAAATCTAAGTAGTTAATGTGACTAAGATACAAATGGTTAAGGATATGGAAAATGTTTATATTTAATTAATGGAAAATTTATTATTATTATTTATTAATAAGTCTGTAGGCATCTAAGTCTAGGTGGATTAGATTTATATTGAAATTATGATATTGCCAAAATGTTCCTATGAGAAATTTTAAAAGGGTAGTTGTCCCCATAGTTGGGGAAATAGGAGTTCATATAGCATGACAACTAACTGCCACATGTGGTGAGGTGGAGGTAGTTATGTACCACTCAAAAATGTGGTAGATGGATAATAATTATTCTTTTATATTTTTTTGTCTCATTATTCTGAGAGTAGAATTGGGAGAGACTGAAGAAAAAGAAAGAATTAATAGATAGAAAAAGAAAGTCATATGCATGGTTTTCTCATGGAAACATCAAGGTTGGGAGGATTCATCTATTTAGCTATCAATTTCCCAATTATTTGTTCAAGTCAGTTTTTCTACTTGAATTATTTATTTGTTTGCTGATGAAAGGAAAAATATCTAGAATTACTTCTTTTTTAGAGTTATTTAATCTTAGTGTGCACAATAAATGACAAATATTGTAAAAAGTTTTGATTCCTATAAATATTATATCAAAGAAGAATCTAGGTTTTATTATTTTTCTCTACAAGTTATTTGTTAAAACAAATGATAAAATAGAGATCACAAATGTTAGAATGTTATTAGTGAAACCTGCTTAATAGAAAGGAGACTGTAAATACATATTAGTTAAATTCCATGATTGAAGTATGGGTATAAAGTACAAGATTATCTAGTATGTAAGAATATATATAATTAAAAATAATATTCTCTTGTTATGAGAAAAAAAATTTGTTACAAACTATAAAAATGGTAATAGCATATATATAAAAGTAGAGAAACATAATATTACTCTTTTAGAATAAAAGTTATGTTTTCCGTTCATGATATTTGTATATATAATAAACAAGATTACATGCATAATACATAAACAAATGAAATTAACAAGTCACATAGTTTGGTGAATTTATAAAGGAAAGAAAATAATACTACTGTAAAAGAACTACCTAATACTATCGAATGGCTTTACGTATAAAGAATAAGCTCCACGAGCGGAAAAACTAAGTAATAAATTTATACAAGTTATTATTGCTATACAAAGAATCAAAATAATGCTAAGAACATGTAGATGTTAAGTAAATTATATTATTAAAAAAATGTATCTTCATGAACATAGCTTGGACAATATTAGAGTCTTTCATGACAGTACCGAGACTATTACCTGGATAGGCTGACTGGGGTGAATGCAGGTGTGAAAATACCTTTATGGCCTTCCCCAGAGAAATGACTAAAATAATAAACTACACTATAAACTGGGTGACGTTATGGAGATGTTATATCTCCAAATACTTCGACTCTTTCCGGAAATTCAGAAAGAAAACCTACAAATGATGGAAAAAGAAATTGAGTATATATATATATATATATATGACATAAAACTATGAAGGAAGATATAAAAGAAATTAAAGACTTACAAGGTAGCCAATTGTTTTAAGACAATTCATGAACAGCGTTACCTTTGTTGATAAGAGTGAATGCCTAGATAAAATCCGCAATGTCATTTGACATATGGAAGGTGAACAAGATGTAATATATGCATAAAACGTCAAGAGAAAATTCAAACGTCAAACCCTAGCCGCGGAGTGGATTCTCTGGCAAAATACCCTCAACAAAAGGAATGCTTGAATAGAGTAGTAGGGTAGTCAATAGGATACATTAAATCATAGAAATTTCTTACGTCATTGATCAAAATGAAATTGATTCCGATCATTGATAAGGTATGTAATTTTTTTTAACATGGACGTCTATGGTAAGGTGGAATACTCTCGAATCATCCTAAAAATCAATCTTTTCCTTGTGTATTTATCAACATTCGAATTTATCCAAATTAAATACCACATTCATTGCCATATAAAGGAGATGAACCATTTAAAAGGTTCGGTGAATTCCCAGCATCCTAACAAAAATATTTCAATTATTATCAAATCAAACCAAGAGGGGTATGCATGTCAAGAGTTTTATTCATATAGCATCGCTGTTGTTAGAAAGTAACAAAGAGTTTTATTCACATAGCATGGTTGTTGTTAGAAAGTAACAAATATTAATGTAGGTTTGAAATATAATTTTACATGTTTCATATGTATATGTGAATCAGCCAAAGAATATTGTTAGCATATGAAACTGCCAAAGAATATTGTTAGCATGGTAACAAAGAGTTTATTCACATAGCATGGCTGTTGTTAGAAAGTAACAAATATTAATGTAGGTTGAAATATAATTTTACATGTTTTATATGTATATGTGAATCAGCCCAAGAATATGATAGAACAATACAATAGTGGTAATCTCTAGTGGTAATCTCTATAGTGGATAATTCGACAAAAGAGAAGTGTTGAAACCAAACCCTTTTTTATATGGTGATAGTGACAATGCATATACATGCATAAATTAAGCATTTTCAATTTAAGGTATATTTTAATAGAACTTAGTGTTTAATTCTTTCACTTTAAAATAAGGGTTCTCTATTTTTCACATAGACTTTTTTGTTAAGAGATTTAAAATAGATATTTAGAATGTTGTCGTGTATATGATAGAGATACTACTCTCTTTTAATATGAAAATCATACATACTATGTGAAAAAATGTTATGCAACTAGCTCATAAAAATATAGATCAACGAATTCAAAATTATCCTCTTTGATGAGGAAACCTCTTTTACATTACGTAAAATAACAATTCTTGGATGCTACAAATGATAAGACCTCCTTGGTATATATAGGAGTCTAACAGGTCACAATATAATAAGAGCCTACATAACAATAATAATGTAAAGGCACAACAATAACAAGAGTGGGCTTCTATGGGGGCACAACAACAATAATAGTCGGATTATATGGGGGCACAACAATAACAATAGGGGGTTGCAATAACAATAACAATAAGGGGAATACACTAGTATTATATGGACATAACATGCTCCTTTGCAAAAAACTGTTGTCCTCAACACTTGAATAGTTCAGGAAGCTTTTGTATAAAATTATCGTCCTCCCAGATGGACTCTTCAGTGATTAAGTTGTTCCACTTAATGAGATACTCTAAAATTAATCGATTCCATATTTGTTGGGTTCTTGTTTCTATGACTAATTTAGGCTCAAATATGTTTTTTCCTTGTCTTTGAACTTCTCGTAACAGTGTTTGAACGAGGAACTTATCACCGATAACCTTATTGACATGGAAAACTTGGTGTACTCAGGAAGATGTACACAACTTCAATTTGTATGCCATAGTACCAATATTTTGAAGCACCTTGTAAGGACCATATTACTTGGGCGATAATTTATTATCCTTCTTAGCTTGCTTGAGGAACATTTGTTTGTATGGTTGTCGTCATAAAAATACCCAGTCACCTTCATCAAAACTTCTTTCACTATGATGATGGTTTGACTGATTTT
>APFE030969916.1:0-17837 GCA_000404065.3 Pinus taeda
CATGCCGAAGCATCCAATACCATGGACCAAAAAACCATCGTGTCCAAAACCATGGACCGAAAACCATAGTTAGGTTCACCCAACCTAATATAGGTTCCACAAACAATTTTCCTGGGGTGCTGCCCGTGTTGGGTTGTGTTATATTCTTTCCACGACTAACCCACGTAGTCAACGGGGGGTTAGAGTGGGGTGGGTAGCCCCCCTCTACGGGGTCCGAGGCAGTGCCCCGGGAAATTTTTTTTTGGACCGTATATTAGGTTAGGCAAACCTACCTATGGTTTTCGGTCCATGGTTTTGGACACGATGGTTTTTCGGTCCATGGTATTGGATGCTTCAGCATGTATAAATATGTATTGTAACATTGAAAGGAATATAATGAAAAATCAAGCGAGTAGTCTCGGTTTTGGGATCCAGGGGAAAATCTCTATGCATATGTGTTTTATGTGTTATGCTCTGGCATTGTTTATTTTCTTTGTTTTAGAATTCGTATGCAGGAAATTTCTGTACAGGGTTAAAACCTACATTGATGTGGAATTTTTGTGGCATACATTGCGTTCCCTGCGTCGAGTTCTGATTTTCGATCCTTAGTCTGGGGTATGGTTACACAACACTTGTTTGCACCCATCGACACAGGTGAGCGTGCAAACTACTTCGTCTTCACTGCCCAACTCACGTTTGACACTGGGGACTTCTACACCGTAAGCACATCCATCTTCTACATTCGTGCTAGTTCCCCATAGTCTTCTGATGTGTATTCCCCCATCGTGCGGGTGTTGCACGCAATGCCCATTCTAGCGCACCACACTGCTGCTGTCCCGGTACTTCAATATCAATTTTGTCTAAGAATGCATCCACTTTTGTTACCCCATCATATGTTGGTAGTTCCCTTGCTTTGGTCATCATGCAACACAATGATCTAATCATCATGTTGCAATGCAACATTGTTACTTCATGCAACTGGTTTTACCAGTGTTCTATTTCTTCATATGAATCCGAAGTACAGGAACTATTGCGCTCTCGTGAGATTCTCCCATTAGCTGTTGGGTTCACCAAATCCTGGTCTTGTGCCATTATCTAGTAAATACAATCTAGCTCATCGTCGTTGTCATCGTTGCACACAGGTTCAGTGTAACGCTCTCCTTCAGCTGGATCTAGTGGAACTACTACACGTAGAGAATTTTTCTTGAATACCATATTCACTTCTTCAGGTTGATGACTCCATTTATATCAGTGGCCTAGTCGATTCCTAGAAATGTGGGATAAGGATTGCTGTCATCAACAATCTATATTACTTCAAAGTCCATTTGTGTGCTCAAGCCTTCGATATCCATTGTTACCCCTTACAACCTCCCCATGGGCAAAATATTTTGTTGGTTCACTATTTGCAATTGAATCGGGGACCATTGCAATACGAGCCTACTAATGCATTCCCATGTTTTCTTTCGTAACACATTCACATCCGAACCCAAGTCAAGGATTACCTGATCCATCTCATATTCGTCAATCTGTGCCGTTAATCTCATTTCCCTCCCGGTGCATAATGCATGCTGTCCTAGCTTCCAGACTATGTGCGGTTCCCCTAACCCTACACACCTAGTTATCAACTTTTGTAGTCCTTTAACCACCTTATTATCACGCAGAAATTTCATGCATGTCTCTAAGAGGGTAGTTAGCATAGAAGGATCCATCCCTATCTCTAGTTGATCCTTACTACCTGTAGTAGAGGCTTCCACGAAGCTCTTATTAGCTTTCATAAACATCTCCTTGGTGTGTTCCAAGTCAAACTAAGCTTCCTTTGTAGGAGCCTTGCAAACCCATGTTTCTTCTTCGGGCTACTTCCCCTTATCTTCCCTTGTCGTTGCGCTGCTTTTGAGCACCATTTTCATGTTGGGGTCTTCTTTGCGTGGTTCAGACCTCATCATTTGCATATTCTAAGCTCGATTAGGCTATAGTACCCCTTTCTCATGCATTTGTGCGATCGACATAGGACAATCTACCATTTCATGATCAAAATGCTCATAGTACAAACAAGATATTCTTGTTAGGTTGGTACAATCGCGAGCTTAGTGCCTTGGTCCTCCACAATTATAGCATATTAACTATCCATGGCCCCTTCCTAGCCCCATTCCTCCTCGTCCTCGACCTCGACCCTAAAATCTAGCGCGCACCATCCCCATGGCTGGGTCGAAGCCTCGTGTTTTTGTCTGCATTCTATATGCTTGGGTCAGCTCCTTCATTAACTCGTAGCTGCGACAAGTATGCTCATCCCTGCCCACCAATCTACAAAAATGACAAAACACTTGCTGGGGGGTCTATGTATACTTTTGCAACAAATGACAGTTGTTCGTCACGTTCTTTCCTCCCACTAACAGGTCATGCACCATAGCGCGGGTGCCGCACTTGGCCCTGCTTATGCTTCTGGTCTCAACAGCATTGGTCCCCCTATTGCCAAGTAGTTCGTGAATACTGGATAATGATCCTTGTTTTGGCCCTGGTCTTCGCATTTTATGCACCATACTTCTTCGCGTTCCTTTCACCATGGCACCCTATCATGTTTCAAACTCTACATCTCTAAGCATAGATTCTATACTTACACATCAATTTGTTTGACTCCCAATCTCAGATCCTATATCAGCGTTTCATGCAACCTCATTGCCACTTCCAATGCTTCTACCTAGGTTGAAAGCTTCAGTTGTGATAGCGTCGTCCTCAAGTGTGGTACCAAAGATGCCACAAACCAGGCATGGTGCTGCACATTCGTTAGCGTCATATTAGCCTCGCAGATCATATTTTTCAGTCTCTGACCTAGATCCCAGGGGGTCTCACCTAGAAGCTTCAGGATATCTTTAAATTCAATTATTGACTATGTCTCTGATTTTGGCTGGCTAAATTCTCTATTCAGCACATTCTGGATCACCACTATTCCTACATTTGGGTGATCATTCAAGTGCTTGTTATACCATGTCAACATGCGATCTTGCAGAGCGCTCACTAATGTGGCCCTCTTAATGTTGTCATTAGGGACCCCATGTGCTTCCCACACTACTCTTACCATGAATCAGAACTGGTCGGAATCCTCATTCCCTACTCCTCTGAATATGGGTAGCTTGATCATGCTCACCATGATGAACTGCAAGTTTGGTGGAGGTGGGGTGGTTGAAGATGGGGGTGAAGTAGGTGAAGTGGGTGATGGCGAAAGTGGAGGTGATAACTGCGGAATGTGTTGCCTTATCAAACTGACTGCACTTCTCGGAGAAACCCGAGTGCGCTCCTCCTCGCTCTCTTGCAAAGGTGAAATTAAGCAACTGTTTCCTAATCCTTCGATAACTTTGTAGATCTTTTCGCTCCATGTCATTCCAAACATCAATGTATTCGCATAACCTACTTTTCACATAACAACATCTTAATCTAGGTATTGAAGGATTTAATGTACCTACCTCACGGTCCCTTGAGAAACCATTGTTTTGCTTCACTATAGCTCACAGTCATGTCTACCGTGAACTAAGTAAGTGATAAATCCCCGTTATTATCTAGTCAAGCCAATGGTCCATGGCCCACATGATCTTATCTTCTAATGCCTCTAGCCTACACACTAACTTTAGAGTCCATACTATTTGTTGATCGAGCTTGTACCTCCCATAGCTATCGGCTAGCCTCGCAATCCACTCGTACAGTTCATAAGATAAGGACACGAAAAAGATCTCATGGATTTCCATATATACGTAGTGATATATCCATATTTTCTCAGATGCCTGTAGAGTTCTATTTTTCTGTGTCACGAACTCGTGAAGCTTTTGATCCAAACACACTTTAATTTCCTTCTTTATGGAGTTCCAATGTTCTGACATTAGACATCCCTTAGGCAGATCCCGAACCCGTCAATGAAACCATTTGCTGGCTTGTTGGGGCCTGACCCAGGTTCAGAAGTGATTTAGCCAAACAAATCCCTGAATTATCGACCCTTCCGGCAATAGTCCATGGAGCGCAGACTGAGGTCTCACCCAAAGTAGTATGGGAGGTGCTCGAACTAGGTTTCCACACCTTAGTGATGCCTTGATGAGGTTTGGGAAGTTCGTGAACCAATCCTACATGCTTGCACTATTCTGTGTGGCTATTTGACCTTCTGGTACAGAGTGCAAAGAGGCACTATCTAAATCCTTTACCCTTACTATGTTATTATTATAGATATGATTTAATTTTTTGGGCCTACTAGTCTTTATCAATCATTCAATATTCATAACAAGTGCCCACAAACATAAACTGTAAAGAGATGTGTAACAATATAACATAAGCATAAACACACAGATCTACGAGCAGATGCACAATATTTCATAATCAACTTATCTTTTATTAGACCTTTGTTTAGTTACAATCCCAACTCCGCCCTACGCACTCAGCTTCAAGGGTCTACACACACAGCTGCGAACTCTACCAGGCCTCTATGCACACAGCTGTAGAGCCTCTTCTTACTACTGTGACTCAAACCACATACTTATAGGCTCAGAGCTAATTTCACATTCAAAAACCCATATCACTTAAGATCTAGACTAAAAATAGACTTCTACCCTTAGAGCCTCACTCTATTTATACATTCCCATGGTTTGCAGACCATTGGTGGGCCAACACATTCTAGATTAAATTACAATATTTTAGGGTGGACTACCCTAGACTCTCGCACTTCGCGCCCACATTTTCTGGTGTATTTACATTACATTGACCCAAAACCGGGCTTTAAGCCACAAAAACCCACTATGGGGGGGTCCACTGCCCAAAAATAGGAGCAAGACAACCTTCATGATGGAGTAGGGTTGATTTAAATACATTGAAATTCTGTTTGGATTGAAGAATGCACCAACCATATTTTCGTGCGTAGTTGTTGCAGCCTTCAAGGAATATTTTCATAAATTCTTGAAGGTCTATTTTGATGACTAGACAATATTTGGGTTGGTTAGGAACCATGTGGTGAACATGTGCTTGATGCTGGATACATGCTGAAGATACCAAATCATGCTTAACCTCAAGAAGTGTATGTTTCTCATTCCCTTTGGGAACGTATTAGGACATTTGGTTTGCAAACAAGGGCTGATGGTAGACGCCACAAAAATCATGATGATTATGAATTTGGAATCACCTTGCAGTGTGAAACAGCTGCATGCTACCTTGGGACTTACGAGGTATTGCAAAAAGTTTATAAAAACTTACACTCAAATCACCGTGCTAATGGAAAAACTATTGAGGAAGGATGTCATGCTCGACTGGGATGATGACTGTAAGAAAAGCCTAGATTTATTGAAGGAAAAGATGGTTACTGCGCCAATTCTTGTCTTCCTGAACTGGAAGAAAGAATTCCATGTGCATGTTGACACATCGTGTATAGCACTGGGGGTAGTTCTCAAACAGGATGGTGGAGAGGGCTTGGATCACCCTATTGCATTTGTGAGTTGGAGAGTATCTAAAGTAGAAAAGAACTATTCCACCATTGAACGCGAGGGACTGCCTATGGTGTACGCACTCTAGAAATATCGCCACTATTTTCTAGGGGGACACTTCAAGATATATATAGATCATTCCACACTAAAATACTTGGTTAATAAGCTTGTGTTGGGGGGGTGCATATGCAGGTGGATTTTATTGTTCCAAGGATATGATTTTGAGTTGTTTTGAAGCCTAGATGACTCAACACAGGACCTGATCAGCTATCGCACATTGAGACGGGGGAGGAACCTACTAACTTGGAGGAAGGACTACCCGATGCATAACTTTTTGTCATGCGCATAGCAGATGGACATTTTGAAGATATAATTCACTTTCTAACAATTGGAACTACGTTGAAAGGTTACTCTTTCTAGGAGAAGAAGGAACTAGTGGTGCACGCGAAAATTTTTCTATCATTGCGGAGCACCTATAAAAGATGGGGAATGATGAGATACTATGAATATATGTACCAGAGTTTGAAAGAAGTAGCATCCTCATAGATGCACATGGGGGCCGGGGGAGAGGTTATTATGTAGGGAGAGAAACTGCGCAGAAGGTTCTCCGTGCAGGGTTGTGGTGGCCAACCCTTCATCAGGATTCTAAAGCACATTGCAAGGCATGTGATGTATGTCAAAGAATGGGTAAGCCATTGTAGAGGGATGAGTTGCCTTTGAATCCACAAATGATGTTGTAGCCCTTTGAGAAGTGGGCAATCAACATTGTAAGACCTATCAAACCACAAGGAAAGACAAGCACGAGATATATTATTACTACAACAGAATACCTGATGTGTTGGGTACAAGCACAACAAGTAAAATATTGGACAGCCATGATGGCCACAAGGATTCTGTTTGACCACGTACTGACATGATTCAGTTGTCCGAAGATCTTAATGAACGATCACAGTACACATTTCCTGAATAAAATGATCAACGCAATGTAAGACTTCTAGGTGAATCATTAGAAATCACACCATATCACCCACAGGCTAATGGGACAATAGAAGTGCTTAACAAAGTATTGGAGACTGCACTAACAAAAGTATGCGATGGATAGAGAAGTGATTGGGACCTGCGCGTACACACAATATTATGGGATTATAGGTAAACATGCAAGAAATTGATGGGACATACGCATTTTAGACTGGTCTATGGAGTGGAAGTCGTAATGTTGATGGAGTATATCCTGCCTGGTCTATGCATAACAATGCTCACATGTATGATGAACCACAGAGCCATGGAGGAGAGGCTCGCGTAGTTGGAGGAACTCAAAGAAGAATAAATTTTCATTGGATTCCATCAGCAGGTACAAAAGCAATGCGAAAAGGCCTACCATGATTGACATATCAAGTTGCACACTTTTAAGGTAAACGATTTGGTGTTGTTATATGACAGCAAGTTTGATTAATTCCTGAGGAAGCTCCAAATGCATTGGATGGGACCGTATGTTGTTAAGGAAATCAGAGATAGTGGCGTGGTGCAGTTGGTGAAACTAAATGGCGAACTCTTCCTAGGAAAAGTAAATAGTAGTCTATTGAAGCCATACGTAGGTGGGCACTCCATCTGAATAGCTACAGGAGGTACAACACGCAGCTTCACACTGCACTATAGATCTTGCTGCAATTCAGATAGAGTTGGGAGTTCTCCACGCAAAGATCTCTACACTAACAGAGTGACTCAAGGGCAAGTCATTATGTTTATGTTGGGAGCTTGTTGGGCACGGGATACCCCAAGGGACGTTTTTGGGCTTAAAGCCCATATTTTGACTAAATTCGATGTAAGACTCAGCGTTTTGTGGGCATAGAGAGAGAACTTGTAAATGAGTCATAGGGTTGTCTGCTGTCACTTTTGTAATGTAATGTTAGATTTAGAGATCTACCAATGGTCCACAGACCATGGGCTTGTATAAATAGAGTGAGGCTCTAAGTTGTAAATCACCAAATCATAGTCATGACTGAATGATGAAGAATAGAGTCTTATCTAATTGTAGAGTTGAGTCTTGGGTCGTAGAGTAGGAGAAGGCTTTCCAGCTTAGTGCATAGAGGCCTAGTAGTTCACAGCTGAGTGCGGAGACCTCTATAGCTGAGTGCACAGGGTGAGTCGAGTCTGTAACCATTTGGAGAAGTAATAAAGAAGATGTATTGCCATTGAGTATATTGGGTATGAATTGCACTTTTCCTATTTATATACACGAACTTATATAATTATGTTGGCTAAGATAATATGAGACAAAGTATCTGTTTACATGAAGATATCTAATAGTTATAGGAAGATAAGTAAGATCCATGGTGTAACTTAGGGAATTAGCATAGATCGCTGCCTGGGCAGCACAAAATCACCTCAACCCCTGGTGAGGGTTGTGCAAAGGCGATTCTCACAGATCGCGAAGGTCTTGTAGGTTAGGATAGTGTGTGAAGTGACCTACGTGAAGCTATTCAGAGTTGGACAAAATCGACCCCTCAGACATCTCTAAGGTGTGGAAACTTGGTTATAACATGCCCCTATAATGCTTCAGGTGAGACCTCAGTCCACACTCTGTGGGCTATTGCCGAAAGGGCCAGTAGTGTAGGGATTTGTTTGGCTAATTAACACTGAACCTTGGTTAGGCCCCATCAAGCCAATAGTCAGAATATTATACCACATATTGTTCATCATTGAAACCAAATTATGTCACTCCAAACCCTATCTAAACACATGTAATAATATATATGCTATTGTTCTTAC
Organism: Pinus taeda; assembly: GCA_000404065.3. NCBI lineage: Eukaryota > Viridiplantae > Streptophyta > Pinopsida > Pinales > Pinaceae > Pinus > Pinus taeda. The sequence goes on from APFE030969916.1 coordinate 8,199, forward strand.
TCATACCTACATATGTACACATTTCCGTTGAAGAATATTGACGTACAAATATCAAAATATTGATAGTTGAATATGTATCCCTGTAACACTAAATCAATCACCCAAATAGATACTTAATCTAAAATACATCACTGAACCAAGTGTAGATCATCACCTAGCAGCCTCATCACAAGTTAATACTTTACTTCATAATCAACTCAGGCAAGACAATATTGTGAAACATAGATAATTATAAGAGACTTTATTGACAGACAACAAAAAACATAATATAATAGATAAATCATTATCATTAGCTCATACTAAAAAAAAACTAGCAGATATACATGAATCTTATGAAGCACTTTCGCATATGTACAACCCTTTTATACTTCACACTTGTGTACAAATCTGTCTATTCTATAGAATGTATAGGCGACTATAGAAAATTAGATCCATGTATGTACATGATTTTTATGACTCATACTTGCATATAGATCTGTCATTACTGAGTCAAACATTCACTGCACACCAAAACACCTATCAAACCCAAATCTCAGCATACACCATAACATATAAATACCTTAAATTCATCATCACTAAAGTATCAAACCATAGGGAGATTATTCATAGTCATTTCATATCTAGTAGATCTTGTCCGTTATCATACTCCTTGGTGTACAGTTATTTCATATCAAATTAGTCATCAATAACCCAATACATGCACACTTAGCACTTTGATCTCCATCTCCTTATATATCTTAGGCTTTAGCCAATACCTTAGGAAAATTCCATAGTTATTTCGATGGTATTATTTGACAGGATCAAATATCCATTTCCTCTATCACTACTATCTGTCAATACCATGGTAAATACCCATGGTATTGAGAATACTATGGTGTAGAAATTGTAAGTGAATTTTCTTCACCATACCCATGTATGTATGTGAACTTTGTTCATAGGACCCGTGTATATTTATTAAAAAAACACCTTTAGCCTTACTCTATCTCTAAACTAATATTCCTTCATCCAACTTCTCTATCACATATGCATTGGCCTGTATACTCATTTTTCCACCATCATGTTGACATATTTATCAAGTAGGTTTCTATCAAGTACAATGCTTTAGTCATAATGCCAACAACTATGTCAAAGAAATCTAGTGCTTTTCATATATTTAAAAAGACAGCAGAAGCACTTCCAAAGATAAGAAGATGACACTTAGAAAATTTGACCTAAGATGAAAAGTGACACTTAAGAATGTTGCAAGGATGATCAATGCTTAGAAAAACATGAAAAAATAACAAGGCGATAGAGGATAGCTTGAAACGATAGTTCATGCAGGCTCCGAAATAGAATAGGGAAAAAGTTTTGGAGGGTCATTGTCTTAGTGACATCACTTGGCGATGCACTAGAAGAACTCCATATTCTCTATTTAGATATTACTTTTACGTATGAAGTCTTAGTCCTTTAGGAAATATTCATTCACTTGGTGGATTTTCTCGTCTTACCCATTCAACTTGATTAGAGATATAATTCCATTTAGTCCCTTACTCATTCAAACATATTACAAGACTTTCCAAATCTCAATTGGTTCGATCTAGGAGAGGGCAATATAGTAATGGCGAGTTAAAGATAATCAAGTGCTACTTTTCATCTCTATTGTTGTTTCACTTCTAACATGCATGTTCAGTATGTTGGCAGAGTCACTATAGGAACACGAGCATTGCTTCACTACTAGTGAGCATATTCAGTACCCCGACACTGTTTCTTGATTTACCTTTTTGTGCAAGAAGCCTTTCTCTTTTCACAGTTTATTTATTTTCATAAGTTCACATGTTCTTAAGAACTTATTATTCTTCTGGGGAGGAAGATGGATCTTCTCTTATTGAGAGCATGAGAGGTTGTTCCTTCAGAGACAAATATATATACATCTGATATTGAATTTCTCATTATTAGTTTTCATCTTTCCCTTCATTACTTGATTGGATCAGTGAGATAACACCATGCAAAACAAACTTAATCTAGGAATGGATATCCTAAATAGATATGATAGTTAGGTTCTTCTTATGGTTTTCCACCTGATTGGATCATATTTTCCATCCAGGTGTCATCAAATTTGAAATTTGTAAAGGTCTAATTAAAGAATAAAAGTCACATACTAGCCAAGGGTTCCACGCCACTATAATTTGTCTTTCCAAAAGTTTAGACAAATCATCTCAAATCTCAACAAAACAAATTCCATTCATGACCTATAAGGAAAACAAGACAAGAGAATCATGAGAATAAAATAAAAGGAAAATAATACAATGTAGTTGAATAAATGCAACTTAACCTATGTTAAAGGGTAGAGGATCGAGACTAAGTAAAATGGAATTTTCAATGCAGTCACAGAAGATGTTATTGACCCTTAAGTCAATGGATACTTTCAATTGAAATAAATAAAACATAATTTGCAATCCAAAAAGTAGGCAACCAAGACATATACACACAAAGACAAAGGTATGAAATCAAAGAAAAAAGTGTAAGGTAAATGAATACTCTATCTAATGCAGGTGAGACATATGAAGATAGGAGACACCAAAAAAACACCTCATTGACTCACAATGATACAAAGTTTGGTTGAATAAATGAAGGTACTTATTATAAGCCATTGAAATCTGTAGGTATTATCATTCTAACCAATCTACAATAGGATCATGAAAACAACCAGCTTGAGAACCTTGCAAAGAGAAATTGATTATGGACATATCTACATAATGTGCAAGATCAAAATCATATTGTGTTGGGTAGTGAAGGCTAGACGTAATGGTTTTGGGGCTTAAAGCCTAGAAGTTAGGGAAATAATATTGCAAATCTCTGACATGCATGGAGCATGAAATGTAATAGGTCAAGTCAAGGGGTTGTCTGCCCAAAAATAATATAGAATAATAAAACGTAAGTTGTTCTACCCATGGTCTACGGACCATGTGACTCTATAAATAGAGTGAGGCTCTAAGGGTAGAAAGCATTTCTTTTTGTTCTAGATTCGATCTGATGTATTATGGGTTGGTGAAAGTAATAAGAGTTTTGCGTCTATAAGTTCGAGTCAAGGGTGTTAGTCGGTAGATAGAGGATTCCAAGCTATGTCCGTAGAAACCTAAGAGAGTCCATAGCTGTGTGCATAGACCCTTGCAGCTATGTGCACAAGGTGAAAGGAAGGTTGTATTGAAAGGAAGTTATTAATAAAGATAACTAGGTTTTGAAATATTGCTGATCTACTGTACTTTGGTTTTTGCATCTGTTATGTGAATTCATATATTTTTATAACTACACACGCTGGGTTTGAAATTTAAATGTTTTCTTAAAGACCATAACAATAAGATTAGATCTATCATAATTCTATTAATGTGCAAGTACACTCACGCGGATCCTCGCGGAAGCCCAATAACAGTCCAGAGTAGCGTGAGGACACATAATGGTTTGTGACCCCTCCAGACCACATAAAGACATCCCAACGGTGTGGAAACCTAGTTCCAAAACCCTCCCCTGCTACCTCGGGTGAGATCTCAGTCCGTGCTCCGCGGGCTATTGCCAAAAGAGTCGGTAGCTACGGATTTGCTTGGCTAATAACTCTTCCAAGCCTAGTTTATGGCCCAATAAACCAACATATTGTGAATCACATATAGAATGGAAAATATTAGTACTAGTGTGTTAATCAGACCTGAGGTTGAGGGGGAAGGGGTGTCTATTTGAAAAGTTTGATCATCATTCAACACTCTCCTTGTTTCCAAGCTCAAGATAAAAATTTCACATGAAGAAGGGTATATCAATTGGATTTTATACATATAATCATAGATTCCATATTGAGGGATAAATAATTCAACATGAAGATATCAGACATCCCTTAAGAATGGTCCACATCCCATGAAAGAATGCTAAGAATGGAATTTTGGAAGAAAATCTTGATCTGACCAAATTCACAAGTTTCATTGGGGTAACAATGACCTAACATAACCATTATTGTAGATTGAAGTGATTTGACTTCCTCACAAGACTCATAATGTTCAAATTATGTAAACTCTAAATTTGAACACATGGACAGTTTTATCTCTAAACAACCTCCAGTATTCAAATTAACAAAAGAGACCAAATCAAAGTTGCTCAATTCATGGAATGGTTAATTTCTATTAGACAGATTAGGAAGTTTTTGATAGAAGTCATCAATGAATAACATGTCATCTTCTTGAAAACCTTCATCTCCTTGTGTTATATTAATTGATTCACTACCAAGAACCTAACACAAGGTATGAGGGGTGGGGGTAGATACAACTAAAATAGATTCCTCAATGATCACATTTGACTCCAATTGAAATTTTTGCAAACCTAAGTCATCCTGTGAAAACAGAGATTCATCCATAAAACCTGAACAAGCATAATCATGAAGATTGATAGAAACACAATGATCAAGATAGTATTTTTCTAGGGGTTCAACATATTTAAAGGATTCAAGATTGATAGACTGATTAACAAAAGTACAAGATGCATGGTTGATAGAACAAGGAGATTCAACATCTTGAGAAAGAGAAGAGAAGAAAATTAACTCCTCATCAATAGATTCGTATCCATTAGGAATAATTCATGAATTAGATTCATTTATTTGATTATCATATTTCTCAATTTGAATAGTAACAAACAAGGTACACAAACAGGAGGAAAAAAAAAGAATAAAAATATTTGTAGATTCCTCGTAAAAATTTTGATATTCTTCTTGGAAAGGAACATCTAGTGGATCTAGTTGAAAATACTTCCTTGAAATCCTAACCAGGAACCAAAATTTCTCATCCAAAGATTCCAAATACACATCTTCATCAGGAAACTCATAACAAAAGTGAATAAATTAGTCAACAAATTGTTTTAAAGATTCATTTGATTCCATAAAAAGATGATCAATTCTATTATGAACATATTGAAAATCATACTTGTCAGAGACACGACAAAACTCATTAACCAGTTCTGTGAAATAATGGATGGAAGAAATAGGTAAATAACAATACCATTGTTGGCCATGACCTTCCAAAGTGAGGGTGAACAACCGAGCAAGAATATCTTCAAAATAAACTCCCCTTGAAAAGAATTGAACAAATTTAAGAACATAATCAAGGATGGTTGTTGGAACCTTTCCATAAAACTTAAAATGTGGAATGTTATATAAGAATTTAACATGGATAGAAAGATTCAAGGATTTTAAATAACACCCTAGGAATATGATTTGGGATGTAGCCATTTAATATGATAGATTCAAATAGAATTTACAAGCTCAACTTTTCATCTAAGTCTTCTTCTAGCACTAGGATGTTGATGCTGCTAGATACTTCTAACATACAAGGGGTATCCCTATTGTGAAGTCCCAATTATACCTCACACCATTTAGTCTGCACATGATTGTAAAGGAAATACCTGACTGCATAAAATACACAAGTGTTGTAGTGAGAACACAATAGGGCCTTGGGTTAAAAACCGCAACAGAGCGGAGGGAAAAAAAACAACAAGAAATGATTAGACAAACAATCTAAATGCTTATTCTACTGAGTTGGGAAGAAGTGTCCTTACCCAGAGGTCCTACGTTTCAGTAGATCCCATAGGGTGAAAACCCTCTGCCTCTCCTGATGCCTTGGAAACTTGTAAATTATCTAAACAAAGCATATAAAATAGTACAAACATAAAGCATATTCATGATATATATGGTAGATCGTATAAATGAATGAACAATTATGCATCAATATAAGATTCATAAACAAATCAAAATATAGATCAATGCATAAACATATTTTAATATGAGGATTGGAGAAACATTTCTTTATTGATGTAAGCTATAAGAAAGATGGAAAAATACAACCTGAGTCTTCCTCGAGCTCCAAGCGGAACCATCCTCCAGATCGATTATTTCCTGGCCACAACAATATTCCTCCATCATCATACACAAGGATACCTCAAGGAGGATGAAGGATATCTAAAAAGAGGAAACAAGGTTTTCCTAAAGCTTTGGGGGTGCAGAAGGCACAGGGATTTCATCAGAATCGATTAGGGATAAATCAACTATAATATCAATATCTCATTTCTTCTCCCTTAAGGCCTTCCCAAGAAGGTTTATTTATATTTTTCCAAATTAGTTTTTTTCAGTTGGGAAACAATTGGGTCATGAGCTATAGGAGGTGAGTAATAGGTAAAACCTATGGACTATGCCCGAAATTAAGGAAATTTGTTATTTTAAGTTTTTTAACACATGTACGCAGGTTGGGTATATGCTGAACCATGTGTACATGATTTTATCACAGTGAAAAGTAGCATATAGGAAATAAAACATTGCTTTTTATATTTTGGACCAAGTTTAGATGGAAGGGTTTCCCTAGGCCATAATCAGAGCATCAAATATACCAAGAGTAGTAAACTGTGTTATAATAGATGCCCCCTAATATATGAGATCAGAAGGGGTACATGATGGCCAGAATGTATTAAGTATATAGGAATCATGTTGAGATTGAGAAGGAGTTCACTAGAATTCAGCTTGCCAAGCTAGCGAAAGAGATCAGAAAGAAACTGTTATCTAAGGCAGGCATACCCCTGCTCAGAAATAGTAAATCATGTTTTCATGTCAAGGAAAAAAGAGGATCCAATATGCATACAAGTATAAAGGAACTAAAAATACATAATGCATCATCTAATCATAAGCAACAAAGTGCATGCTTGAATATCACATATAAATAGTTGTTGAAGTATGAAGGTGATTAGTGAAGTCATAAAACTGACCCAAATGGTATCAATTCGAAATGGTGGAATAAATGGTACTACACCACAACTTGGGTGGCAACATATAGGATGTCATTGTAAGGAACTGCAACATATAACGTGGATGGTGTCAACCGATAGAAACAGGAGAAACTAAAAAGTGAACCAAGAGATTCTGATACAAACGAGAGGTATTCACAGAATGTTGTGGTACATTTCTACATAATGGGAACAAATGATCTAAAACAGACCATGTGAGAAATCATTTGATTACCAGTCATTGATGTATACCATTAACAAACGCGAGGCTACTAATCGATAATGATGATGAGAGCCAAGGTACCCAGTACAATCTAACAAGTGAAAATAAATGCGTTGTAGTCAAACACTTGGAAGAATCTATCAATAAGGAGATAATTATTTTTTCCGATTGTTGATAGTGAAGGAATATCCCACTAATGATTGTAAACCCTAAGTTACTGCCAAATGGACTCTAGATATTTTACCTAGAGCAATGAGCTAAAGTTGATGGGAAAAGATTTGGTAGAAGGAGGGCATTGAGGCATCCTTCATCAATCTAGTGTGAGTGTAACCTGTAGGCCAATAATTTGGAAGGAATTAGATGAATAAAGATGTAGTAACCTAACCAAAGCATGTTTCTAGCATACACAACATGTAGCTAGCACACGATAGAAATCCTCTAAACCAACCAATAATGAAAGCTGACACAGAGGTGAGGAATCCATCAATAGGTTCAAATGGAAATCAAGGTACTGCATGAATCCCAATGTGTGATAGTGAAAGCTAATGTCAAACCTAAGGGAAACCAACCAGTCAAAGACACATGATACTGATCAATGTTGAGCACAAGGTGACCTATCAATAACAAAAATAGGGCCACGATGCAACTCTAAATCTACCCTCAAAGCAATTCATCATATTCAATAAGAGCAAAACTGTTGGGTCCCTATAATACTAGTGATTACCCCATTACTATTGTAGTTGTACCCCTTGTTAATATTGTTGTGCCCTCTATCTGTCCCCAATTGTTATTATTCATGCCCCATAGAATCCTCTATTGTTATTTGTGCTTTACCCTACATTATTAGTGGTTAGGGTCGGCTGGTTATAGGACTCTTAGACTCCTATATATAGAAAGGAGGTTTTATCATTTGAATCATCAAAGAATTGTTCATTTATGTAATGTAAAGGAGGTTTCCCCCTCAAAGAGGTTTAATTCTAAGGTGTTGATCTATCTTTTCTTGAATTGGTTTCATAACATTTGGTATCAGAGCTTTGGATTCTAGGGTTTCGCTGCTTCAAACAGTTCATCCTGGAATTTTCACTATAACTTTGTTTTTGCGATGTTTCAAAAGCTAAAAAAAACCCATTTGAGAAGACATCACACTAAATCTCAGGTCCGAACTTTAGAGCTTTTCGTGCTATATTTTTGGATATATGAACTGAGGAACTTGGTCCTTTTGCAAAATCTTGAATTACATTCAAAATAGGTGACCTGGGGAAAATCAACATAACTTTCTCTCTGAGCATCAGATTGAAATTTCATAGGAAGGTACAAAAAGAGGATGGATTTTAGTTTCTTTTATATATATTTTTAGGGAAAAATATCAAAATAGGGACACTTGGCACGTTGTACAAGTTCTCTCTACTGAATTAGTCTATAATCAGGTCACTGTGGGAGATTTGGCATAACCCTTCGTTGGAGAATCCAATTGGCGTCAGACTGGTGGCATTGGAAAGAGGACATAGAGGGCTACCGCAGGTCACAATTTCAGGACTAGATGATCTAAAATTACAGAGATACATCACAGTCAATATCAAGCTCCTACAAAGTGAAAAAAGGTGTGTATATTTTTTTAAATGTTTTCGTAAGCTTGGTTTGAAAAATTATTTTGAAGGAATTCAAAGGGCATAGTGAAGCATTATTATCAGTAACTGATGCCCCGAAGAAAGAAAATGGAAACACCTAGTAGGCGAACTGAAAGCGCTAGAATGACTTATGAAGAAGAGGAAGAAATGCAACATGATATATCAAAATTACGAGACCAAGTGCAACAAGTGTCACTTGCACAAAAAGGAACAAAATCTAAGATGGATTATTTAAAGAAAGGTGTAGAAGCTAAGATGAATGACATGGAAGCTAAGATGAATGACGTGGAAGCTAAGATGGATGATTTGAAGATAGATTTGAAGACAGACATGGAAGAATTGAAGATAAATATGAATAAGTTGCTACAAGAAAGGGTCACTAAGGGTGAAAGGGTAGTAAAGGAAACTCATGATGAGAACAAAAGAAAAGTTAATCATGATTCCATAGACTCTAATGTTGGATCGAAGACCCACCATATTCCAAAAATCGATATGAGGAAGTTTGATGGCAAGGATCCCGCAACATGGATATTACAGATGGAGCAATTTTTCGATCTCAATAATGTGCAAAACACACAAAAGGTACATATTGCAACTTTATATTGGGAACCAAATCAGTTTGTATGGTATCAATGGCTTTGCTCTCGTAAACAATTTATCACTTGGGCAATTTTTACGGAAGAATTGATGACACATTATGAGGATACAAAAAGCAACACTTTTTTTAGCCAATTGATAAGTCTCAAACAAAAGGGTTCAATAATGGAGCACATTGAGGAGTTCCAAAAATTGAACATAAGGGTAAAAGATATTCCAAAGGAGCATAGGATTGATGTGTTCATAGTGTCTTTAAAGGATAATATCCAACATGATGTTCGCCTTTGGGAACCTGATTCATTAGAGAAGGCATTCAGGTTAGCAAGAAAAATGGAAAGCAAAATTATGGCAACCAAGAAGCATACCACTCAGATCTATAAAGACGGAAGTGTTGTTGCCGCTAGTCTT
>APFE030969917.1:0-11950 GCA_000404065.3 Pinus taeda
AGTATTATTAATAATAATAATTTAAAATAATGTCATAATTTAGTTATTTTTTATTGATTTTTAAATTTTAGCAACATTCAATGTATTATGATGAAGTGTTTTGATATCTAGTATATATTCATGCCTCTCTCCATTTACCCAACATTTCATTTATATTGTTGCCTTAGCTTACATCTAATATGAGTATAAACTAGAGAGTTTAAGAGAAAGCACTCTCAATCCTCATAATGTAAAAAATGTGATAAACCTTTCATTAATGTTTTGGAAATTGAACAATATGAAACTCATAAAAATTGGAAGTTATTTTAGCCATGCTTATCTTATTTTTACACTTTAGGTTTAATATTAAGTCTTTATATGTGGATTATCCAAAAATATTTTAAAAATTAATATCTATGTTAATAATCAAGATAACCAACTTAATAATAATATTTACTATATAGAGTCTCAAAAGTAATTTCTTTTTAGCACATTACTTTGATCAACAATTGGGATCAATCTTCATCTCCTCTCTGTAAATCAAACGATGGGTATTTGAACCTTGGATTTATTAGTCACAAGTGACTAACATTACGTGGATCACCAATTGGGATGACCCCTTGAGACTATAAAGGTTAAACCCTAGAATCTTCTAGCCACGAGGCCAATAAACAAGATTCAAAGTCATTGCAACAATATACTCAACATGAGCTCAACATATCATTTACAATAATTAAACTTTTGTGGAGAGAATAACAAAAATTTCTCTCAACCACTCAAAATAAACTTAACTGGGCCAAAACAACTATTATTGTTATATGATTCATTTCATTCATTTTAAAGTTACTTTTTCATTTTTATCAACATCATCTTATTAAATAAATTATTCAGAAATTTATATCTTCTTGCAACTCATTGAGATATTAGGGCAACAGATCATCAATAGAAGGAAACTAACTTTTCTCTTCAAGATATTCAACCAATGAAGGTTCAAATAGTCTCAAGTTCTCTCCATTAACTACTGAATAGATGTGCATGTAAGCTGGCAAATCAAGGTGAAAAGAATTCTCACCAATTTTCTCAAGTATCTTGAAAGGCCCATACCTTATTGGCTTCAACTTCTTACCTTCACCTTGCATTCTATCCTTGTTGATGTACAGCCAAACTTGATAACCAACTTCGAAACTATGCTCAATTCGATGCTTATCATGCCTTTCCTTGTACTTGGCTTGGCTCTTTTCTAGCTGTTCCTACACTGCCTGGTCCACATCACCATGTCCATCAACTGCTATGTCTTTACCAAAGACAAATTCCAAGGGAGACCTTGGTAAAAAACCAAAACAAGTGTCAAAAGAAGATCTCTGTGTAGAAGAATGTTTGGCATGGTTGTAAGCATGTTGGACATAACATAAATGTTCATCCAAAAGCTTGGGATGCTTGCTGCAATAGCCTCTAAGCAACTGGATCACTGTCCTACTGACCACCTCTATTTGGCCATCTATTTGTGGATGGAATTTTGTTCTCTTCTTCAATCTGGTGTTCATTAACTACCATAGACTTGACCAAAACTTCCCAACAAATCTGGAATCTCGATCAAATACAATAGAAGTGGGTAACCCAAAATAAACCCATTGAAAGAACAACTTTGTTGTTTGTTCAGCTGTAATCTGCTTGTTACAAGGTATTAAAATACACATTTTGTTGAACCTATCCACAATAACATATAAATAGTCATGACCTTTTCTAGACTTTGGCAGTCCCCCAATAAAGTCCATGGATACACTTTCCCAAGGATGAGAAGGAACTGGAAGTGGAGTGTACAAGCCTAGTTTTCCATTGCTAGGCTTGCTTTTAGCACATATGGTACACCCTTTAATATATCTAGAAAAAGTTTCATGCATTCTTGGCCAATATCATAATCTTTGCAGTTGTGCAACTATTTTACTTACACCAAAATGACCTGATATTAGAGAAGTGCGTGTTTCTCGGATTATATTAATTCTTTCAGTTTGAGGAATGCATACCTTTCCTAAATGATATAAGAGTTGGTCCTTAACATGATAATCCAATTCTTCTACTTGTTTTCCATAACTTAAAATTGCATATACATCCTTAAAATCTACATCTTGAGCATATTGTTCAATGTAGCTTTCATGCAATACTGAATTATGCTTAAGTATAGTAGATGCATTTATAATTGGTCTGGATAACATATATGCAACCTTATTGTGTTTGTGTTTCTTATATCTGATGACAAGATGAAACTGTTGTAGAAAACCCATCCGCCTATAGTCTCTTGATTGTTGCAATTTAGTTTGTGAGTGTAAATATTGAAGTGGTTGATGATCAATATGTATAACTGTTTCTATCCCCATTAGGTAATGCTTCCGCTTTTTCACACTCTATAATAATACATACAATTCTTTATCATATGTGGGATAATTAACTACTTCAGAATTAAATGTCTAGCATCATAGCCTTCAAATACATTGGTTTTATCAGGGGTCTTTTCCTTTACAACCATTAGTAAAAATTGCTTGCATGAAGTTACAATTCTTTTCATCTGCCCCAAGTTAATGAGAGTGTAGTTATTTTTGAGCTGATGAGCTCTTACAATATATTCTATTCCATCTTTTATGAGTTGATACTTATTTTCAGTTCTATAGAAAATGGCTTTTCTATCATACGAGTAAGGACTTCCTAGAACAATACCACATATATCCAAAGGAACTATATCTAACTCAATCTCATCTACAAAATCCGACCCAAAAGCAAACCTAAGTTTACATTGTCCGGACACTTGTAGCTTTGCTTTATCACATACCCAACCTAATGGATATGGCTTCTTGTGAGGTGTGGTTAGTAGTCCCAACTTCTTTACTCCGTGTTAATTAAAAGAAAAAAATTACAATTTTCCCATAATCTTCATTTAGTAAAAATGAAACTTCACATATGGAATCTTCCAAACTTTATACACGATAGCCAAGAAAATAATGTTAAAGTTATATGTTTCACTTAACTTCCTTATAATTGTTTTTAGAGATTATAACACTTCAAGAAAGTGACATTGTTTTTAGTAATTATAACATTTCAAGAAAGTGAAGAATTAAGATGTTTTGATTATTATCATTATTATTGCATGAATAATATTTAATGTCTATGAGATTAACAAATAGTTTATAAGATCACTTAAAAATAATTAATACATGAACGATATCTAAAAAAAAACTAATTACATTTTTTTAATTTTCCCATAATGTTCATTAGTGAAAATGAAACGTCACATATGGAATCCTACAAACTTTAGATACGGTGGCGAAGGAAACAATGTGAAAGTTATATGTTTCACTTAACTTCCCTACAATTGTTTTTAGCGATTATAACACTTCAAGAAAGTGAAGGATCAAGATGGCTCTATTATTATTATTATTATTATTAGTGCATGAATAATATTTTAACATTTATCAGATTAAAAAATAGTTTATGAGATCACTTACAAATAACTAATGCATTTGCAATTAATTAATACATGAACATATTTAAAAAAAAAAACTAAGTACATTTTTTTTATAATTTTCCCATAATATTTATTTAGTGAAAATGAAACTTCACACATGGAATTCTACAAACTTTACATACAATAGCTAAAGAGACAATGAGAAAGTTATATGTTTCACTTAACTTCTTTATAAATTTTTTTTGTGATTATAACACTTCAAGAAAGTGAAAGATTAAGATGACTCTATTATTATTAGTAGTACATGAATAACATTTTAAGGTTTACAGATGGATTAAAAAATAAATTATTAGATCACATAAAAATAATGAACGATATTTTGCACCCCCGCCGGATTAAAAAATAATCTATAAGAACACCTAAAAATACTCTATTATTGCAATAACCTGACATTAAATAAATATACAATTAGCAATTTTAATTAAACTTAAAAGACTTGAATGCTTGATCAAAGGGTATGGGTCATGACCATCCATACATAAAATGATTTCATTGCAACTTCCTCGTCGCTTAAATTTGGTTGTACAACTAATTCGGTTTATATGAGACTTTTGAGATCCATATTGTAGAGAAATGTCTTTCGAATTAATGACATCATTAAGATTTAGTCGACGTTTCGAACCAACTAATGTGGTTCATCATCAGGACAAGGTGAAAAAATCATAAAATCTTTAAGAATAAATAGCAGTGATGCATCATAGCCCAGGGTTAGTTTCCACGGTGAATTCTATGAGAAAACATGCGATGTTGCGATGGGTTCCCGTCTTTCCCCTATTGTTGCTAACTTATTTATGGAAGATTTTGAGTCCAAGGCTTTATCCTCAATTCAATTTCGCCCTAAGAAGTGGATGATGTTTGTTGATGACACTTGCATCATCTGGCCCCATGGTCGTGAGAAGTTGGATCTATTTCTATACCACCTTAATCTGAATCCATCAAGTTCATGATGGAAGTTGAGGTGGATGGATGCTTTCCTTTCCTTGACATTCTCCCCTCATGAATGAATGATGGTTTCGTTTCTCACCAAGTTTTTCGCAAAAAAAACTCACACGAAACAATACCTTCATGCTAGCTCTCATCATTTTCCTACTAAAAAATTTGGTGTTCTCAGCACCTTGGCTACCTGGGCTTTGAGAATCTCTGATGAAAACCACCTAGAACAGGAGAAATCTCATCTCCTTGAAGTTTTTAAAATTAATGGGTACAACAAAACTCATAGCCTCAAGACATTTCAAAGAGCCTGTAAAGGACCTTTTGTTGATCATATATGGAAGGTTCATCTCCCATTTATTCAAGGGACCACAGATAGGATTACCCATATCCTTAGAAGGAATAATGCATCATCTTCGTTCAAACCTTTGAGGACCATTAAAAATTCTCTTGGTTCGGTTAAGGACCCTATCGACCCGAATGACATGAAAGGAGTTTACCTTGTTCCATGCTCCTGCAATGTTCCTTATATTGGAGAAACGGGTCAATGAATTAACCAGAGGATCCATGAGCACGCTGCAAACATAAGACACATTCGTTCCCGCTCTTCGACTCTGGCTGAGCATGCAGAAGAATCGAGACACCGTATTTGTATTGAGGATTCTAGAATCATTGCTAGGGTTGATCATTTCCACCATAGGAAGCTTAGGGAGGCAATCGAAATTGAAAGGAATGCGAGAAATGTCAACAGAGACAATGGTTGGAAATTGAGTAAGAGTTGGATTCGAGCCCTCTCCTTATGATCCTTCTGTCTCTGTCTTCCTATCCCTTTTAGAATATTTTGAATCCTACTCTTAACCTTATAGAGTAATTATTAATTAAAATTATATAACAACTATTTTTATTTAATCTCCCATCCTCTTTTTATTAAAGAATTTATTCTAACTTTCTTAACAACTTATTATGATCATTTATCATAACAACTAATTTATAACTATATTTAAAATAACTAAAATATTAAATAATACCATTCTAACTTTTTAGAATTTCTATTTACTTATTTAATTATCTCCACCTGGTAGTTTTCAACAGCTAGTTTTTCAACGGCTAGGGCTATGATGTCGGCAAAGGTTATGATGCATCGCTGCTATTCATTCTTAAACGACTCTCATTAAGCTATGATGCATGTATGCTATTTATTAGTCAACAAGGGTTATAAGCTATGATGCATAACCTTGAGCTATGATCCATCTCTGCTATTTATTCTTAATTCTTAAATAGCTCTAATTCTTAAATAGCTAACCTTGAGCTATGATGCATCTCTGCTATTTATTTTTAATGATTGTATGATTTCTTCACTATGCCGTGAAGATAAATCACATTAGTTGGTTCTAAACTTCCACCAAGTCTTTAATTATCTGATTAATCAGTAAAACATTTATCTAAATTTAATTCGGTTCTCACACGCGGGCACCAAAGCAAAAATGGAAAAGGAAGCTGCTGATTTTGACTGGAACGATTTTCCTGAAGATTTGGAAAGGAATATATTTGCATGGTTACCCGCGGAATTTGTCTACAGGTATCGGGGAGTGTGCCAAGAATGGAACGCTATCCTTTCATCTAAATACTTCTTAACCAGTATATGGGCAGAGACACCCATCAACAAGCAGCCATGTTTGCTACTCTGCTCTTCGAGAGCGGAAATTCCTTGTTTGGCTTTCGACTTCTACAAATGGACATGGAAACACTGCTTCTCCCTTGGTTTCCTAACAGAGGAACTAGGTCCCCGCGTCGGCGCCGTTGAAGTCACCTGTAGATCATCAGCGGCAGGCTTACTCTTGGTGAACTTCAAGATCTTTCTACAAACGTATGTGCACCCCGATATTCGCGTTTGCAATCCTTATACGGGGACTTCAATCGAGCTTGCCCCCATGTCATTGATAACGACCATTATCGATAAGTCAATCGTGGTTGATGGCGAAGGGCAACCGGAAAACATTTTTAAAGTGGTGGTGTTGGGGCAAGCCGGCAGGGCGGCAGGATGTTTAGTGGAACTCTACGATTCCAGTGAAATGACATGGAATATCGCGGGACGTCTGCCGCCTGAATTGAGATTCTTCGAGGTACAGAATTTTACAGTCAAACGCCGTATGGTTTATTGCGATGGTGCGTTCTACATTTTAGGGCACCTTCCTCAGGAACCGTTGGGTATAGTGGGTTTCAGCATGCCGTCAAATGTTACTAGAGACGCAGAAACGCCGGTGCCCCTACTTCTTGCGCCCTTCCCTGAAGAGCTGCTTAATGATCGCCTCTCCTCACCTCGGCTTGTCACATGCGGGTCGCGGCTACTCGTCGTTGCAGCGATGAGAGAAGGGATTCGTATTTGGGAGTTTGAGAGTGACCACCGCCGCGCCCCAATCGGTTCATTGCCCTGGACGTGGAAGGAGATCGCAAGGGTGCCTGAATCGATATGGGAGGACTTTAAGACTATAAGGTTGGAGGAGAGTGGGAGACCCCAGTGGGAGGATTTTAGGATTAACGTTTTGCCCAGCATGCAAGAATGCTTTGATTGCATAGGGGTAGAGGATCACCTCTGCCTCTTACCATGGTGGAACTGTTACATTGGCAAACTAGAACCAGAAGTAGCGCTTGTTTATAATTTAAGGACAGGTACATGGAGGTGGACTACTCCATCTCCAACGGAAGGCAGGCATCCGCTCAGGGTCCTCCATGGCATGGCTTTTAAACCGTTTTGATTTGTGAAAAAGTCTATGTTACCTTTTTGAATTGCGACTCATTCAATTTTTTAAAGCCTCAGTTTAATAAGGTTTCCAATTTTTCTTTAAAATTAAAATTATATAATTTTTAGCTCGATTTTAATAAAATTGGGCAGTTTCAAGTTTTTGGGTAGTTTTTGAAGGTGCTAATTAATCCATTTCAACGGAGAAAAACTGCTGCTGCCAGATTTTTTGAAAAGAATAATGGCTAGATTGTTAGCATTTTTTGTTAGCTTTTTTAATTTTATGATTGTATATATATATATATATATGATTTTGAAATTTATACATTTTGAATATTTCAAAAAAGTTTATATGCATTACATTAAAGTATATTTTAAATATAAAAATTATAATAATTTTATGTTAATTTTTATAATTAAATTAGTAGAAAAAAAATATATGGAATAATTAAATTTATATATAGTTAAAAAAGCTTTTTTCATTTCTTAAATTTCTCACTTTAATTATTTATTTCAACATATACTTTTTAATTTAATATATAATAGATAAATTGTTCCAATGTAACTAAAGAAACAACCCCTCTCTATATATTTATTGTTTTCTTTTACCATAGTGGGAGGACAAATCTGAAACAATATAAGGACAAATCTAGGAGGCCATATCAATATGCCTTATGGTGTACCATAGTGTTGCTCGATCAAAATTCCATGAAATTCCAAGATAAAAAGGTTTATTATTTATTTCAACATGTACTTTAAGATATAAGATATGATATTTCAAGATAAAATTGTTATTATTTATTTCTACATTTATTTTAAGATTAAATTTAATAATGATAAGGTTTTATTTTTATTCATTTATTCTTTAAATATATGATAAATGTTTATTGTGACTAAAAGTGTTTTAGTCTAATATGCAAGAGATGTTGTAATGTCTTTATACTGTAAACATTTTGACTTGTTTAAAAAAAATCTATATTAAATTAGAAAATGTAGATTAGTATTATTTATATCAATTTGTGTTTGGTGTAAAGTTTGGAATAAAAATAACAATAACCCTATGCTAAATAATACTAATCGCTGCGCCCCAATCGGTTCATTGCCCTGGACGTGGAAGGAGATCGCAAGGGTGCCTGAATCGATATGGGAGGACTTTAAGACTATAAGGTTGGCGGAGAGTGGGAGACCCCAGTGGGAGGATTTTAGGATTAACGTTTTGCCCAGCATGCAGGAATGCTTTGATTGCATAGGGGTAGAGGATCACCTCTGCCTCTTACCATGGTGGAACTGTTACATTGGCAAACTAGAACTAGAAGTAGCGCTTGTTTATAATTTAAGGACAGGTTCATGGAGGTGGACTACTCCATCTCCAACGGAAGGCATGCATCCACTCAGGGTCCTCCATCGCATGGATTTTAAACCGTTTTGATTTGTGGAAAAGTCTATGTTACCCTTTTGAATTGTGACTCATATTCAATTTTTTAAAGCCTCAGTTTAATAAGGTTTCCAATTTTTCTTTAAAATTAAAATTATATAATTTTTTTGGGGATTTTTCTGGCAAAATCCCAAAAAAAAAGAATTCAAACACACAGAGACAATGCTCTGTCTCCTTTACTTCAGGATCTTTTTGCACAGGGAAGCCTTTTAAAAAAAATTACTGAGAACAGAGTATTGCACCACCATAAAAAGATTTCTATTCATTAAAACGAAAATCACTGATACATATTCATCCTCTATGCTGAGAGGGATTCACCCAAAAAACATTCAGTAAAACTGTGTCTCTTTTACAAAATGATTTTTACACTGCTGTGTAAAATCTTCATTCACTGCTGTAAAGAAACTTTTGCATTTCCTGCTGCAGAATCACACTGTTGTGTGGAAATTACGCATTCACCAAAACTTACATTACCCTTTTCACTACTGTGTGAAAGATTTCATAGTTTTCACTGATACGTGCTCTCATCTTTTTCATTACATACTCCCCCTGTGTTTTTCTATATTCACCACTTCGCACTGCTGTGCGTTTCATTTCACAATACAAAAATTGACCAAAAAAAATTACAATATGTTTTACTTATTCAGTAAAACAAAACTTACGTCTGTGAATTTTAAAATAATAAAATTAAAAACTTATATGTTATACCCATACCTCCGTAACATTAAAATTAAAATCTTTTACCTACAACTATGACAAATTCATTAAATGCATTAATATTAAAACCCATGGTCAACCAAAATTTTATTTTACTTCACGCAATCTCCATGCCCTGCAGACCTGTATGCAGCTTTGAATTAATCGACGGTGGGCAGCCACTCTTTTAATCCAATGGTTGAGGACAATATCGGGTGAGCCTTTTTAACCGCTCTTTACCTCACGTAACATTTATTGCAGGCTCGAATGCATCTTGGAACAAT
Organism: Pinus taeda; assembly: GCA_000404065.3. NCBI lineage: Eukaryota > Viridiplantae > Streptophyta > Pinopsida > Pinales > Pinaceae > Pinus > Pinus taeda. The sequence continues at coordinate 9,582 of APFE030969917.1, forward strand.
CGATGGTGGAGATCGATGGAGTAGATCGGAAGGCGGAGGAGAATATCGGGTGAGCATTTTTAACCGAACTTTACCACCCGAGAAACTGTCAGAGGGTGGCGTTAGGCCTCTGCCATGCGTCAGCTCTAAATTTTCTAGGGTCGCCTATGTACGAAAACTGCCTTCACGCAAAGGCGGTCCGAGAAACTCACCGGCGGGTTTGTGGTTTTACTGTGGTGGTTTTGGGCATTGGTACGGCTGCGTTGAAATTACATTTTCAACACTCCCCTTTAATTTCAATTGTTGGGCATTCGTTCATACCCAGACACTTCTTTAAAAAGTCAAAGCTTTTCTGATCCAATGGCTTTGTCAAGATGTCTGCAACCTGTTCTTGAGTACTGCAATGTTCTAGGACAATTTCTCCATTGTTCACCAATTCTCTGATGTAGTGAAACCTTGTATCAATGTGTTTCGTTCTCTTATGAAACACTGAATTCTTTGACAATGCAATAGCTGAGCTATTGTCACAAAAAATCACTATCGCTTTTGCCTGCTCTTGGCCTAAGCTCCTCAACATCCTTCTCATCCAAACTGCTTGACATGCTGCTGCTGTAGCTGCCACATATTCAGCCTCTGCTGTAGACAATGCTACAATGGACTGCTTCTTAGAAGCCCATGAAATGGCTCCTGAACCCATATGAAAAACATAACCAGAAGTGCTTTTCCGATCATCAATACTTCCAGCCCAATCACTATTAGTGTATCCAACCAAATCTGAATGTTCCGAGACATTATATAAAATTCCAAACATTTTTTTACCTTTGACATACCTCAAAATTCCTTTTGCTGCCTGCCAATGTGCCTCCTTTGGCCTCTCCATGAATTTGGAAATTAAACTAACATCATACATAATGTCAGGCCTAGTTGTTGTTAAATACATAAGGCTGCCTACAATACTCTTGTACAAACTAGGATCAAAATCCTTGCCGCTATCCTCTCTGCTGAGTTTTAATCCCATTACTGTGGGAGTGATCGCTGCCTTGCATTCTTGCATGTTAAATCTGCTCAATACTTGATTTACATATCTTGCCTGCGAGATAAAAATTCCTTTTCCATTTTGATCTACTTCTATGCCTAAGAAGTATCTCAAGAAACCCATGCCATTCATTTCAAATTCCTCTTTCATGGCTGATTTAAAATTCTTAATGAGCTGATCATCATTACCTATGAAAATAACATCATCAACATATAAGAAAACAATTAAAATTTTACCATCTTTTTCTTTGATGTAGACGGTGGGTTCTCCTTCACACTTGTCGAATTCATTATCCAATAGATATGAATCTATTCTGTTGTACCATGCTCTTGGCGCTTGCTTCAGCCCATAAAGAGCTTTTTTCAATTTGCACACTTTGTGCTCTTCACCTTTCTTCTCATAGACTAGAGGTTGTTCAACATAAACCTCTTCCTTTAACACTCCATTTAGGAATGCTGACTTTACGTCCATTTGGTAGATTTTCCATTTGTTTTGTGCTGCTATGGACAGCACTGCTCTCACGGTTTCCATTCTTGCAACCGGTGCAAAAGTCTCCTCATAATCTCTCTCATACTGCTGCTTGTACCCTTTGACAACCAGCCTTGCCTTGTGCCTTTCTATCTTGCCTTTAGCATTGCTTTTGGTCTTGTAAACCCATTTCACTCCAATGACTTTTTTACCTTTTGGTAGCTCAACCAAATCCCATGTTTTGTTTCTTTCTATGGCATTCATCTCCTCATCCATAGCTTCTATCCATTTCTTATCTTTAATTGCATCCTCGAAATGAATAGGATCATCAACATGACAAAACAAGGCAAATAAGGAATTCATTCCTTCATCATAAATATCACTTAGATTCCTAAACTTCTTACCTCTTTCATTTGGTGTGCAAGTGCTTGAAGATGCACTTGACCTCCTTGTGGCGTGCTTGGAGAAGCACTCTCATTTATCCTCAATGGTGTCCCTTGCTGTCCTTGTGTTGGCACTGCTGTTTGGGGATGCATTTTAGCCACCTCCTCATCATTTTCATCATGAGACAAACAGTTTTTAACATTCACTGTTTTCTCTATGCTTCCATTCCAAGCTTCCTCTTCAATGAATTGAACATCTCTGCTAACAAAAAACTTCTTGGTGGATGGGATATACAACCTGTAGGCCTTGGATTCTTCACTGTATCCAATGAAAAGACACTTCTCCCCTTTGCTGTCCAACTTCCTCCTTAGCTGATCTGGAATGTGTGCATAGGCCACACATCCAAAAACTCTTATGTGGGTGACTGCTTGCTTTCTCCCACTCCATGCTTCTTCTGGCACTCTATTCATCACTGCTTTTGTAGGACACCTGTTCAGAATAT
>APFE030969919.1:6160-38619 GCA_000404065.3 Pinus taeda
CTTGGATCTCATCTATTCTCAACTTGGATTGCGCAGTAGAGGCAGGCAAACAGTGGAGGAGATTTGAACCCGTGACGTTCAGATCTGAGCTAGTTTGTGTGTAGCATGTGGAGATAGTACTGAGTACTTGTGAGGAGTATTGTACTATGTATTGTTACATGTTCTCTATCATTATAATATACAGATAGTTGGGGGGTTTCAGCTGTATGCTTTCCCCATTACATACTGTGTTGATATGTGTGATTGATGTTTCAATGTGCGCATGCGATTGTTTTTTTTAATTCCGCAAATTGATGATCAATGGTAGAAGAGGTTATGTATTATGCATGCATTCCACATATAGTGTATAATCAGGATAATCTCTGTGAACAAGTGTTATATTATTCAAATTTCTACACTTCATAGGGACTTTAAAGGATAACATCCAAAATGAGGTTCATCTTTGGGAACCTGATTCATTGGAGAAGACATTCAGGTTGGCAAGAAAAACTAAAAGCAAAGTTATGGCAACAAGGAATCCTACCACTCACAACTATAAAGATGGAAGTGTTGTTGCTCCTATCCTTCCACAACCTACAAGGTTGACACCACAACAATTGGAAGAAAAAAGAGCAAAAGTCTTTGTTATAGTTGTGATAGCAAATACAGTAAATGTCATAAGTGTGTTGAGAAGAAATTAAAGAGGAGGAAAAAAAGGAACAAGAAATGTCAAAATAAGAGGATATACACCAGGAAACAACCCCATAGAAAGAAGAAATGAATCTGACAATATCTTGTAATGCATTGACAAGAATTACCACTCCTCAAACTCTTAAGATAGAAGGGCATATCAACAAGAAAAGGTAATAGTGTTGATTGAGTCGAGTAGTGCCCGTAATTTTATTCATTGTAAGATAGCCAAGGAATTGAATTTCTTCCTATATCCATCACTAGAGTGTCAAGTGATGGTTGCAAATGGAGGAACCATAAATTTCTATGGAAAGTGCCATAATATCAAGCTATCCATGGGAAAACATGTATTGAATAGTCTAATGCTTTCCATTCCAATGCGTGGTGTTGATGTTGTACTAGGAGTCCAAAGGTTACAATCTTTGTGTACGATAGCTTTTAATTTTCAAGAACTTTTCTTGAATTTTTTTTGGGAAGGAAAGGAAGTTGAATTAAGGGGTATCGTAGGGAAACCAGGAAATATAATCAACTCTAATGGCATGACAAAGATTCTAAAGAAAGAAAAATGGGGTGTAATTGCACAATTATGTTCACTAGAGGTTCAAACAACGAAATCATCTATTTCTATAGATCTCTAAAAAGTCTTGGACAATCATTCTTAGCTTCAAGAAGTGGAAGATCACATCGAGCATCAACAACATGTTCTCCAACTCTTAAAGGATAACCTCACTTTGGCAATGAATCGAATGAAACAACAGGTAGACCAACATCGCAGATAAATAAGTTTTGATGTAGGCAACTGGGTATTTTTATGGCTACAACCACACAAACAAATTTCCTTCGAGCAAGCTAAGAAGGATAACAACTTATCACCAAAGTACTATGGTCCTTACAAGGTGTTGTAAAATATTTATTATGGCATACAAATTGAATATTCTTGCATATTCCTGAGTGCACCTTGTTAATGTCTGTCAGTCCTTCCAGTCACTAGTGATCAAATATGCTCTTAAAAGGTTTTTGTTAGGGTCTCAAGTCAAATTTGTATCATTTCATTAGGTTTTCAAAATAAAAATTTGGTCATTGGTTAGTGTGTTTAGGTCTTGTTAGTGTCAGTCTTTCCAGCCTTCCTCCAGTGATCAAATATGCTCTTACAAAGTGGTCTCAGAGTGTCAAGGTCAAATTTTGTCATTTCAGTGAGTCTTCAAGCAAAATTTGGTCACTAGGCATTAGGTCTAGGGTTTGCTTTCACTCCTTTCAAAGTTGCCCAAATGTCGGTCCATGTCACCATTATGTTGAGTCTATCATCATTCAGAAGGTTGTTATCATCATGTCAGGTTCCATTGGGTCATTTTACACCCTGTTCATGCCTCAGTTGCGCCTAGGCAAGGTTCATTTCCCTCTCCTAGGGTTTTGAAGGCAATTTCTCTTGAATGGTCAAATCATTAGCAAAACTTGTATCCAGATGTTAATACACCTTCCCCTATCCTTCTTGTACCTTATTAAACACTTCCCATCACTGAGATCCCCCAAATTCCTCATTTTTTCACAAACCCTAGTTTCTTGCTACAACCTGGCAATTTTCTAGGTTGGACCTGTGTTTTGCCCTTTTGGACCCCTTCCCCTCACTCAATCTCTGGGACTCCACTTTCCCCTGCTTCCTAACATCCCTCCCTACTTCCAAAAATTTCCCCAAGAATTTAGAAGCCCCTTATCCCCTTCATTTCACTTCATTTCGACAAAATCCCTTGTTTCACACATCGGGAAAAGTTTCACTCAAAAGATTTTCTAGAGTAATCGAAGATGAATTTTGAAAAATTGAGAGAGGTTTTTTTCCAAAAAAAGACAAGGAAGAAAAACCTCCTTCACGTTTTACACAGGTTTCATGGTTTTAGATAAATGTCAAAAATACCGTTGCCGCGGGAGAATTGGTGCACCTCTGAAGTGACCTTGGGAAAATCAAGTTTTCTCCTAGCTTGGTTGGCCAAATAAATTTCTTGATGAGTCAAAGGATAACTAGACAAAAATATATTTCCAATGAACTATCATGAGCTCAATTTGGAGTTGAGGAAGGCATTCAAAAGTTGACTGCAACATCACTCTTCCTTGAGGCAACCTCATTTGGCACATTTTGACCAGTCTTGGGAGATTTGATTTTTGACAAGGCAAATGAACTCCAAATTGAAAAATTCTAGCTGGGTTAGAAAGTAGACTCAAATACCTTTCCAACGAGCTATCCTTTGCCCAATGTTGACACTAGGAAGGCCTCAAAAAGCCTCCTGCAAAATGCCCTATGTGGCGCACGGCGCGTTAGGCAGGAGCGCGGCGCATCAGGCACAAAAACACAGTGTAAAAATACACTGGCATGGCCCATTAGGTGCACACGGCGCGTTGGGCAGGCGCGTGGCGCATATAGCCTCAAGCCTGAAAATTGTTGGAAACTTCACCAAATTTCTAATACTTTGCCTAGATTTGCCAGGTAGGCTTGCTATCTTGCTATTGCAGCAAATTTTATGATAAGAGATGGTGGTTTATGGGTGATAGTGGTTGCAACGAAAAGTCTCAAAACCTACTTCTAAAGACCCTCAACACAATTGCTGCCAGGGTTTAAAACTCACTATTTTGCCACCAAGATTTTGTCTCCCTCCCATTGTTCCCTTATCTTCAACCTAAATCCATTACTCCCTTCTCCTACATACTCTATCCCAAATCCTCTAACCTCACACCGCAAAACCCATACAACTAATCCCAAACCCTAAACCCTATTCCCATACATCAAATCCCTCAAACCCTCTCCCATATTTCCCTATTAAATTTCTCCCAATAATTCCCATTCCTCCATATTGTTTCCCCTTCCTAACAACCCCTAACAGTCCCTGTTGCATTTGTTTTTCCCTTGGTGGCAGAAATTTGAATTCAATCACACTACAAAAGAGCAGTCCGACACAATTCTTTCACCGACATCTATTTCTCCAAGGCAGTGGTGTAACAACAATTATTTCATCAGGTCATTCATCTGATTATAAAGTGGAAACCCAAAGTGACTCACCCTTGGAAGGACATGCACTCATGAGGCTTCATAGAGGTGGCAAACATATCATTACTTATCCCGGAACTTGGTGTACAAAGCGAGAATCGGAAGTTTGAAAGCAAAGGTAAAGAGAGCTTCAAGGAGGCGAAAAGTGGATGAAAGACTCTAGATATTGGCTGAGGCATCCTTGGCTCATCATTGCCCTTGATGAAGAACCTTCAGTCCGAATTTCAAGAAATTTGGAGAAATTTTTGACATTTTGAAATTTTTGGCTTGCAAAAAGGTTTTTTGGCTCAACGCGTAGCGTGCCGCGCGCAACCCAAAATATTGGGAGGTCCAAATCACAAATGTCTTGTAGTTTTGGATTTTTCATGATAAATTATACATGCTCAACCATTGTCAAAGAATTTCATCAAGTTCTGGGTGACCAAAAGGCTCAAAAACATCATGAAAATCACATTTCTGCCACTTTTTGCACCAGCAGGAAGTACTTCCGGGAGAATGCACCTTTGGAGGGTCAAATGGACACCAAACCGGAAAATTCCAGTTGGGTTAGAAATTAGACATCCAGGGATTTCCAACAAGCCAACATGAGCTCAATTTGGATGCCAGGAAGTGCCCCAAAAACAGGTGGAAAGACACGCAGTGCACAGGGTTTTTTGGCACAATTTTCATCCTCAGCTCAACAAATGAAGCCAGTTTGACCAGTTTTAACTTGTGATGTGATTTTTCACCCCTCTTGATGTAATTAATGAAACATTACGTTGTTTTGACACTTATTTACCTATTCTAGATGATTCATTCACAAAATAGCAAAAATTTAATGAATGAATTGGTTTCCTAGCTTATAGAGGCAAGTTGTTTTGACTGCCTAGATTGTAGTGCTTTGTTTAGAATTGGTTGAAACAGCTCCTAAGATGATGAGCTTGACCCCTAGAGGCAAGGGAATGTGTTGGCTTGCCTACATTATGTATTTTCTTAGTCATTTTCATGGGTTGGAGAGGTTGGACTCTTGGGAATAGCTTGAAACTCTATTGTACATATCTTATCTGCATTTTTGGCAAAGGAAAGACCAGGGTTTTACAGCACTATTTGGGATTCATGTGGCTTTATGTGTTGATGGTGTGCTTCTTTTAGTATTTGTAAGTTGTTTATGTGCATCGCTTTCCTTCTCTTATCTTCTCCAATTGAACAAATGAATTGTTAAGGTAGAATCCATAATTTGCTATGCTCTGCCTTTAAATTTGTTTAATTTTCCATGTTTTCATCTATTTATGGAGAATCCTTGAAAGTTTCTTGCTCTCCTTAACCTCTCACCAGTAAAATCTATTCATTCAATCACTTTAAAGGCATCAAAACAATCGCCTATCTTGTCCCAAGTAGACCTCTACAAAAATTGTGCCTCATCCCCGCACCCAAAATTGCCTTTCCCTTGAATTCAACAAAACTTCAAAAAAATCAATTTCAAAGTCCTTGTACTTCATACCTAGCCTAAAATTAGCCATCAATTTATTCATCTCAACCTCATTGATTACCTTTTGCCGAGATTGACTTGGAGAGAGCCCTCTCCTGTCCTCGTAGGGCTAGCTACAAGGCTGAGCGTGGTTTGATGTAGCCTCGAGTTTTACCTTATTTCAGCCTAAGGTAGATTTGAGCGCTAACAGGTCTATTACTGCTCCTTTCAAAAAAAAATCATGTTCTAGTCATTGCCATCACTTAGTTGGATGTACCATCACTGAAAGGGCATAATCATCATCTCAATCATATCATCATGGTCCTCATTCAGCTTAGTGTCACCATTAGGTCATTAGGGTCAAAGTCATCAAAATTTGTCATCTCATTCATAAATTTGGCAAATGAAGGAGTAGTAATAGGGAATTTGCTTTAAAAGGTTTGTTTCAAAATGTAATTTATTTCAAAATCAAGTAATAAGTTATAATATTCCAAAGCTACATTGAATATGCTAAAGCTACATAGTTTCCAAAAGCAAAAGTGAAAAACATATGGTGGGCCACCTCACCATTATGAAGAATTTTATTTCCACAAGATATAAAAGGCCAAAACACAAGTTCATTTGCTCATTCCACATTCAAAAGAAAGAGTTTTTCTTTTCCAAGGAAATCCAAATCATCATTTCATGTTCCAAACTATCATTAGCAAGTAAGTGGGTCATCTTATACCTTGTTTCACTTCAGTTCATGCTTGGAAAGATCAGATTTCCCTCTCCTATGGTTTTCTTGGTTTCATAGTCTCTTTGGTGGAATTATTGAGAAAAAACCACAAAAATAATCTCAATTACCCTCTCCCACCTTCCATATATCCCCATAGACACATTCCCACACCCCTATCCCCCATCTACTCCCTTTTTTCCAAAACCCTAGCCTAGACCCTACATTCCTAGGCTAGGACTGTTTTTCTCTCTTTTGGACCCATTCCCCTCATCCTTTCCCTGAAATTCCACTTTACCCTACTCCATAACATCCATCCCTATCTCACCAAATTTTTCGAATAATTTAGAGACCCCCTAACCCCTCCATTTCACTCAATTTCAAAAATTGCCTAAATCCTTTGATTTTCCCTACACTAAACCCTAATTTCCCCTTCCATTGAGCTAGGGTTAGCTATGGATTTAGAGACCATTGAGAAAAAGAGGAAAAAATGATTTCATATCAGTATATATGAGCCAAATTCAACACAAGAGATAATGTCTTCACCATTTCTCAAGAAATCATTCCAAGAGACAAATCATATGCTGCACATAGGGACATTTTTTCTTCAAAGTATGTTTCTAACCAAATGGAGATGAATTTTACAAAGTGAAAGAGGTTTTTGCAAATAATATACCAAGGAAAAAAAACCTCCTTCATTTTATTCACGGGTGTTATTATTTTGTATAAATTCCCAAAATACAGTTGCCACAGGAGAGTTGATGCACTTCAGGAGTACTCTTGGGAGATTGAATTTTTAGGTGTCTTAGAGCAGGTTTTTGCAGTTCTTGATGACTCTATTGTGTATCAGACATACCTATATTTCCAAAAATACCACTTTCAGCCCAAAAATCCTCTAGGAAGGCCTCCAAATCACTCTCCAAACTTTTCGCTACGTTTTTGTTGTGAGCACGTTATGCTTTTCTAATTTTAAGTGACCAACTTAAAACTTCTGTTATGAACAAATGGGAAACTATTTTTGAAAACAGGACGAGTTTTTTCGTCATAAAATAAAAAATAACGAAAACCTCTCTCCATTTCCCAAAATTCCTTATGGTTAGAAAGATATTCCTCCATATGTGAGCCCTATGATTGTATGGAAACCGAGATTTTTTGCACTTTTTGACACAGTCATGGAGACAAAAACGTAGCTTGCTTCACACTGCACTTTTTTTAGGGAGATCCAAATCACTTTTTTCTTACATATCTGGATTTGGCATGGTTCACACTTAACTTTTTTCCTAAGGGGGACATACTTTTAGCAGGTTTTGACAGGTGAAAATGCCCAAAAACCACCTAAAAACCACCGTTTTCCCACCCTGTTGAAGACCACACTGCATTTTCCAGAGTACCTGTGGGAGAATGCACTTTGAGGGGCTAGAAGTAACCTTTTTCAGTTGTTGAATATTCCATGATGTAGAATACATCCTCAAATTTCCAATGAGCCGTCAAGATCATAATTGGACTTCAAGAAGGCCTTCAAAAACCAGTTTTCCCAAATTCGTTGTGTTTTCTCTAGGCTCACTACATTTTCTCATAAATTCACTGTGTTTTTTCCTATGACAGTTTTTCTCCAGTTTAGTCAGTTAGATCCAACTTTATATGGTGTAATTTATTAATATTGATTTAAATATGATGTAATGATGAGTAAATAGTCTTGTTAAAGTTGTTTGATGTGAAATTAAGCTTCATTAATGGGAGTGGTTTGAGTCAAAGTTAATTTGAGAAGTTGTTTTAACCTCCCTAGTCTTTAGGGTTTTGGTTGGAACACCTCATGTAACAGTTCATATACTCATGGATTCGATCCCTGAGAGCGGGGAGATATTGTTTTGGTCTATATGTATCTATTTTTCAGTCATAGAACAGGTTGGACATCAGATGAGAGAAGACTTGTAGCTTGTACTTGGACATTTTATTTAGGAAACCAAAGGAGCAGTTGCAACTATTATCTAGGAATTCATGTGAAGTGAGTTTGTGATGATGTATTTTCTCTGTTTTAGTTTTATTTGAATAATATACATCTTTCCTTTCCATATCTTGTTTCTTCAGTGGTTTTCTTTATAGTTTATAAGCAAAATTCTTTGCATAAAGCTTTGTTTTTATGGGAATATCATTTTGTGTAATTTTCTTCATTTCTTAATGAATTCATGTGCTCATGCTCATTAAGACATTTTTCTTCTTCCAAACACTACACTATACCGACAAACCCTAAATCCATCACAATAGCATTGCTACCTTGTTCCTCTATATCTTTGTTGTTGTAACCCTTTGATCCTTTGACCTAGCTACCTGGTTTTCATCCCTTATCCAACATCAAAACTTAAAAAATAAAAACCCTACCTAAGCCTAACATATCTAGCCTAAAATTCTTTCCCATTCCATCACCATTGGTTTTGATTTCATAGAGAGATCCCTCTCTGGTTTAGCAGGGCTAATTGCTAAACTACAAGTGGTTTGAGGTTACCTCTTTCGATTTCCCTTCTCAGCCTTGGGATATTGTGGAGGATAACACACTTAGTTCTCCATGTTTCATGCTTAAAGAAGGTTATAGGTGACAAGCTCCCAGTTCAAACAATATTGTTGGAACTTAACGAGGAAGGAAAAATTATATTGGAACCTGAAGCAGTCACAGAAACGAGAACCTGACAGCTGCGTAATTGATCAATTTCATAGTATCTCATCAAGTGGAAGAACTTAACCGCTAAAGATTCCACGTGGGAAGATGATTATTTTATATAGAATCATCCAGAACTACTCAAGCATTGAGGACAACACTTTTTTGAAGGAGAGGGACATATTAGGTCCATATACTACTAGTGTTTCCCCTTATTGTTATTAGTGAAACCCCCTTAATGCTATTAGTGCAACCCCCTTATTGTATTGTTGTGCCCATGCAGTCCCCATATTGTTATTATTGTGCCTTATAGAAGCCCACTGTTGTTATTATTGTGCCCTTACAATATTATTATTATGTAGGCTCTTATTATATTGTGAGCCCTTAAACTCCTATATAGAAAGGTGGCCTTGTCATTTGTATCATCAAAGAATTGTACATTTGTTTAATGTAAAGGAGGTTTCCCCCTCAAAGAGGCTGTTTGAATTTGTTGATCTATCTCTTCTTTCATTTTGTGAGCTGGTTGCATAACAAAAGAAAGGTATAGACTTTGATGAAATTTTTTCTCCTGTTGTTAAAATGACTTCAATAAAAACTATTTTAAGTATAGTGACAATAGAAGATTTGCATCTTGAGTGGTTAGGTGTAAAGACAGCCTTTCTCCATGGATATTTGGAGGAATAAATATATATGCAGCATCCACAAGGGTATGAGGTCAAAGGGAAGGAGAAATTAGTTTGCAAAATGAATAAGAGCTTATATGTCTTAAAACAGGCTCCAAGGTAGTGGTATCTAAAATTTTTCAGGTTTATGTCTAAACAAGGTTATACTAGATGTCACTCTGACCATTTTTTTTATCTTAAAAATAAAAATGATGGAAAATATATTATATTTCTATTGTATGTAGATGACATGCTTGTTGCATGGTCTAACATGTAGGAATTAAATGTGCTCAAAAGAAAATTGGCAAATTCATTTGCAATGAAGGATTTGGGTGTTGCAAAACAAATCCTTGGTATGGGAATAACTAGAGATGAGAAAAATCGCAAATTGACATTGTCTCAGAGTGAGTACATAGAAAAGGTGTTGGAAAGATTTAATATGCAGAATGTAAAACTAGTTAGTACACCTTTGGCTAGACATTTCAAACTAAGTAAGGAGATGTGTCCCAAGACTTAGGAAGAGATGGATTATATTTATAAAGTTCCATATGCTTCAGTAGTTGGAAGCTTAATGTATGCAATGTTCTGCACAAGGCCTGATATTGCACATGCAGTGGGAGTTGTAAGCAGGTATATGAACAATATAGGAAAAGAGCATTGGATGAAAATGAAGTGGATTGTCAGGTATTTGAGAAGTACCGCAAATCAAGAATTATGCTTTGGTGGTTCAAACATTTCTCTATAGGGATACGTTGATGCAAATATGGAAGGTGATAGAGATAACAGGAGGAGCACCATAGTGTATGTGTTTACTATAGGTGGAACAATTGTCAGTTGGGTTTCAAAATTGCAAAATATTTTTTCACTTTCAATAACGAAAGCAGAGTATGTTGCTACTACAAAGGCTAGTAAAGAAATGATTTGGCTACAAAGGTTTATGGATGAACTGAGCAAGAAGCAGGAGATGGGAAGGTTATACAGTGACAGCTAGAGTGTCATTCATCTAGCAAAGAATTCAAAATTTCATTCCAAGGCTAAGCATATACAGCTCAAGTACCATTTCATAGGGTGTGTTGGAAGATGGATAGTTGAAGCTGGAAAACATACACACTAGCCAGAATCATGTAGATATGTTAACAAAAGTTGTAACCAAGAAGAAACTGAGATTTTGCTCAGTTTTAATTGGTCTTCAAGTGTGATGGTGAAGATGAGAAACAACTAGGTCCAAGTGGAGTCATTGTCCAGCAAGTGAAGCAATGATGGAGATTATATAATCAGTCTCCAAGTTTCACCAGTTTCACCAATGTTGTTAAATTTAGGCATCCTCTCGGCCCATTTAGTAAACTAATCTACTACAAAAATGATATAACCATGCCCCTCATCTGACTGATGGTTACATGTCATGAAGTGGATACCCAATTTCGCAAAAGGTCTGATGGAAATAATAGGATGCAATGGAGAAGGAAAAGCACGGGTCTTACGATCATAAATTTGGCATGCATGACAATTCGAGATAATGAGAATACAATCTCAAAAAATGGTAGGCCAAAAAATAACCACCGCATAAGATATTTTGCGTGGTAGCATAACCATATAAATGACCACCACATACCCCCTAGTGGAATTCATTAAGGACTTTCTCGACCTCCTCATGTGTGAGGCACCTTCATAAAATCATATCAATACCGCATTGATAAAGAGTGTTGCCAATGATGATGTAATTCTTTGCTTGGTATCGAATACATCATTTCTCAGAGCGAGAGTTATCAGATCAAAAAGTATGGGTCTAGAGATAAATCAGAATGTCTCCATACCAAGATATAAACGAAGAAATTAGAAACGACGACTCACCAAGGATAGAATCATTAGATGTTGATTTAGAATCTGGGGAAGGAAGGTTGCACATAAGCTCAACAAAAACCAAGGATTTATTTGACTTGGATTTGATGAATTCAAAGTAAAACTCTCACAGGATGACAATCCATTTAGAGTATTTCCCCCTCATAAATTAACATGAAAAAATGTATGTCATAGGGTTGCAATTTGAAACAACCGTAGTTTTCTAGAGCAAAATGTAATGGTGGAACTTTTGGACGGCTTGAACAGCTGCCAAAGCCAACTTTTGTACGTGTGTATACTTGATCTTGGTATCTTTGAGATTCTGAATTAGATAATATATGGGGTGTTTTGTCTCTACATCGTCTTCTTAGACCAATACCATTTCTATAGTAGAAATGGTAGCAGCAAGATACAGGAAATAGTTGCGCTGGTAATTAGGGGGTATAAGAGAGATGCCTAAACCAATACATCTTTCATGGAATCAAATGCTTTCTAAGTTGCATTATATCAATGGAAGGGAACCCCTTTATTAAAGCGGGTGAGTGAATCCTTTGGTCAAATCAGCATAATTAAGGATGAACCTTCACAGGAAGTTAACTTTCCCTTGAAGTCGTTGAAGATGAATGAGCGAAGAGGGTGCAGGAAAATCGATGATTGCATGTACTTTCAGAGGATCAATACGAATTCTGTGTTTTGAAATAACAAAACCAAGAAGTTGAATAGAACTAATGCAATACACACATTTATATGGATTTAGTCGAATACATAGTGTCTACACTGTAAGAAAATGGCCCTAAGATACATCAGGTAATTAGCTCGATACTTAGAATGAGCAAGGAGATCATCCAAATAAGGCTTCACGGTGTGTTTACTATCATGAAAAGTGTAATCCATTTCCCATTGAAACGTGGCCCCAACATTCTTCAAACCAAATGGGAGTTCACTAATGTGTAGATTTTCGACAATACCCGGTTTAACAAAGATATCAAAAGGTATCGTCTCTTTAATATTTGAGATATTCTTCTTAGAATCAACTTCATGGATAGAAACATAACTCATAAAAGACTCGATGACATTGGGTAGATACACATCACTGAGATTATCCTTAATGAAATCTGGTAAGGAAGAACGATGGTGATGATCATCCCATGGCGCATCATATGGCATCATGATCTCCATGATGCTCTCATCAGTATAAAATACATGAGAGAATGGATTAGAATACGTTCCATAATCCAATGATCAATCGAACCAATTTATCGAAGAGAAGGTATGAGCCACACAAGCCAAATAGATAGTTTCGTAATCAAGTTCAATGGGGCTAAGTGACATTCGGTCACCAAAACTTATCTGAATTGGATCATTATGTTGTTTGTCATCCATCTCGATGTATTTGAAGTGGAAAAAAGTGGAGGAATTAGCTCATGGGACGATTTTTACTAATGGGGCCTAGTTTGGCATCAAAAGACATTTTTTGGGTGTGATTGTTGCGCTACTCAATTCTTTTGTTCGGTTCATTCTATTTGTTTTAGTTTTATAGTTGTAGCAGATTCACAGGACTTGTTATTTTTGGTAGACGATATTGCATTGTGTCGAGTATAATGTAATTTCATGATATGTGTTGAGCATATTTTGTCAATTATAATGTTATGTGCTAATGATATGGGGATATGGTATTACAATTAATGTTAATTGCACCATTCTTGGTTCATTAGCATTGTATCATATGCCCGTATTCTCAACACAGAACATTGTGATCAAGTAGGGGATCTTGATAATCATAGGGCTTCTCTTCAGAGTGTTTTGGTGCATTTGGACCATAGTAGACAGACAAATACTATAAGTTTTCATTCATTCTAGATATTTATTTAGCTTTTGTCTGAATTATTAACATGGCATTATCTATTACTAGTGAAATTGCAGGAATTGCCATTTTTGGTAGACGATTATTGCACTCACTTTATCATTAGTACTATCAAATCGAGATCGATACATTTATGTGTGAAAAGTACCTAGAATATTTTAAGTTCAGTTAGAAAAGAATAACTTAGAAGTGGAATTTCTCAAATTTATAGCAATTGATTCAGGAATAATGATGGCTATTTTATTTCAATTCAATTGTGATTATTATAGCAGTTATGGTATTTGTTTCGTATTCTGTCAAATTGCTTACCATTAGCTTCGTTGACTTCCCATCGTCAATATTGCATTGAAGACGTTGTGATGGTTAAAAATATATACTAGATAACAATGTATATAGATAACGATGAGGAAGATTAAACTGTGATTAGGAAATAATGCCAGTTGCTTTATTTCAATTCAATTATCATTATTATTATTATAGCAATTATTGTAATTTATTCATATTCGGATACAGATTGTATTGAATTACTTACTGTCATTTTTCTTGGTTGTATTGCATTTCTAATAGTGTATCTAGATAACAATAAGGATGATTAAAATGTGATTAGGAAATAATGACATCTGATTTCTTTCAATTCAATTGTCATATTTCTGCGATGAACAAAAAGACAAGTCTCTCTTCTTAAGGAGAAAAAGTTGTGGTCAATTAAATGTTGGCATTGGAAGATTACAAGTCGTTGTGTGAAGATAATTTTATGAATTTCCATATTGTACATCATATGTATGTTTACAGAGGATGGGGTATGTGCGGGATAATGGGGAATATTATCACATATCATTGTATGGAGCTTTTACTGTGCAAATTATGAAGTTTGTGTGGGAGAAAAATTGCATAGAGCTTTTGATTTTAGAGTTATGTATCTTTACAGAATGATTAATATTGTCAATTTCAATGTTCTGATTTTTCCAGGCTATGAATTCTTGATATGCATTATGGGATGAGTATCAGGAAGTGCTTGTTGATCTCTTTCTAGTTCAGTCTGGCTAAAATTTAATAGGTCAAGCTTGTATAGTGGTGGTTGTGCAAAGGAAACATGTACGAAAGAAGAGTGTGTGGAGACTAGCGTAAATCAATTAATATAGTATTGTTATGATCATTAGTGCTAGAATTAAATCTTGCGGAGGATGGGGTATGTGCGGGAGATTTCATTGTGCAGAGATTTTACTGTGTTGAGGTTTTATGACAATTATGAAATTAGGACTGGGTGTTTTCAGGAGAACTATGATTATGTATCATATGAAGGTAGTGCTCTGTGAATGGGACATTTTATTGTGTGGAACTTTTACTCTGTTGAGCTTCATACCAAAAAATTTATTTGGTGGGGACAAAATTAGGATGCAATTTTCCGGGAGGATGGGAGGTGAATATAGAACAAGGAAAAATTTAAGGATGGAAAATTTTCTTGAAGTTTAAAAACATTGACGAATCTTACTAATCCCTAATATGCAAACTATAAAATGTTTATTGATATATTTGTAAAATTATTCAAATTTATAATGATTTTATATATAGTCTCTATATAATGTTGGCGATTTTTAAGGTAAAATAATTTTATATTCTAAAATTTGGGCGAATCATCTTTTATAAAAATTGGAAATTGGAAAATCTTTTTGTGGAAAAATCATGGAAAATTAGCCCATTGGGTGAACATTAGCCCTAAAATTTTCCATGATATAGAATTAATGTTAATATATTCTAATATTATTATTATTCTATCTGCAGAGATTTGACTATGCGAAATATGGGAGATGTATGTTGATTTATAGCAATATAGATCAATGTGATGCATGGTAATTAATTGTTATTTTCGAATTCAGTCACAACTCAAAAATTCGAAGAAAGATTGGCTTTGTTCATTATTGGACTATAAAAGCTATTCTAAAATTATTTTCTTTATTAACGATGAAAAAAAAACTAATAGCTATGTAAATTGGTGAATATTTTTTATATCAAAAGTGACTATGGCTTCATTAACTTTTGGCTTGAGCTGAGAAGGGGGAGAACATTTGTCCAGTCAAGATATTTGTTTGCTTTATGTGTAACGATGTTGTGCAGAAGTTCATTATATGAGGGAACTTTTGCACAAGAACCTCGGCACAAAGAACTCTCACACACCATTTTTAATATAAACTTGCACATAACTCAAAACTCTTCATTTTTTGAACTTAAAACTGCCATTTATTAATAATGTTCCATTAATTTATGCCTCTATGTGATGGAAAATTATGCAGGTGCTATGTAAGTCACTCTATATTGGCCAAAGCTATAAATAATTTTAACTTAGCCGTGGAACCAATAATTAGCTTTATTACACTCATATTAAATAGTTAATTTAACTATTAGAAATATAAAAAATATATGTTATTATTATTATTTATTATCATGCTTTTCAAGAGCTTTAACTATGCAAAAGATGAGATATGCATGTCAAATTTATAAATATATCTTATATATATATATATGTATATATATATATATATATATATATATGTGATGCATGGAAATTAATTGTTATTTTTGAATTCATTACAACTCAAAAATTCAAATAAATATAGAAATTGTTCACTATTGAGTTGTAGAAGCTATTCTAAACTGATTTTATTTATTACCAAGGGAAACAAAAAAAAAAAAACACTATCAATTTTGTAAGTTAGTACATATTTTCGATATCAGAAGCGACTTTAGCTTCATTAAATTCTAGCTCGAGTTGAGAAGGGGGAGAACGTTGGTCAATGGCCATTATATCATCATCCCTTTCATTGGCATTCTCTTAAGCATTGGAATTCTCTTCCTGGGCCAAATTATACATATGAATACTCAATGTTTCAGTTTTTCAATTACATTAACTCCATCTTCAATTCTAATAATGCCATTTTCAAATTTAGAAAACCGAAATGGACATTTTCTTCATATTTAATCATTTCAGTGTGCTTTAAGACCAAATCGATGATAAATTCCAGAGCATCGGATATTGTAGCTAAAAAAGCAGTGACCTCTTGCTGTACAACTCCATAATCACATTCCACAGACTTCAATCTATCTTATAGTTTCCAATAAACTTGGTGAATTACGGTTCTAATCGTTGATTCTATGTTTGCAAAGTCATTCTAGAAATGTAAATATAGGATCGAGGTAACTTTTCTTAATTTTTAATCTTTGTTTCTTACGTTAATGTCGGCTTTGATTCCACATAGTGTATATGTTCATTGTACTAAGGATGTGCGAAGAACGACATATGACCAAGAAAATGGAGGTGCAGGAGGAAATTTATGTCATCACATTTGCTTATTACATTCATAGAAATTGTATTAAGGTAATTATTTTTCAGTTTGCGTTTTATGCGATTAAAGATTTGGACATATTTCATTTTGCAGAGTTTTTATTAGTAAATTATTTGGCAATGTCTAGAATTAACATATTACTAATTATAATATATAATAATAATAATAATGACAAAGAATTGTGCGAAAAGAAACAGTTTACGATACATTCATACAAATTTGTGTAAAAGCATTTGCTACAAACATTTTATTTGAAGAGAATAGTATTATATTGTTAGTTTGTCTTCGATGTCTCAAATCTATTGTTTGGAATCTATTGAGCTCCATTTCGTAGTTTTAAAATATATCAAGGGATTATGTGACCTTCATTGCGTAATTTTAAAATATATTGAGGTTCTTGGTTGATACGAGTTATTGGATTGTGCTACATTTGATATATTCCAATAGGAAGGGAATAAATATGGTATTTTTTTTACACCTCTTAACTTTGTATATCTGGTATTTTTGAGTTTTTTTCAATTAATGCATCTGTTGATTTAACATGGAGTTTACTTTGAAGCTAACTTTACTTATTAATTTTCAATTTCTTGCCAAGTTCATATTGTAAACTCATCCTCCAATATATACCCACTTTAACTAGCATTCTCGAGGTAAACATGACCTAAGGACTACTATGACATGAGTCAACCTCCTAGATAACCTTAAGGAAATGGAGTAGACAAAACAAGACCTTACTGACTTCCCTCAGGTGCTACAGGACCCCCGGGAGCTAACCAACCACTACAGGTGCCCAACCCATTAGTTAGCTTTATTTTTCATTGATCTAGGGCCTCAGTCGCTCCCATGACAAGGCCTCCATGTGACTGGAACCCTTCAGTCACTCCCATAGGCCTGCTTCCCAACGATTGCAGTGTTTTGTACTTAGTTCTATGCCAACAACCCTGAGATCTGAGCCACTTTCGGGGTTAGGATCCATACCTTTTCCTAGAACTTAATGAAACTCCATAAAATGATAAATAACATTGAGACAAAGCCTCTAGCACAAAACTTAATCAAGGACTTTACCTATCCCGGTCTAACCATGACAGTCATTCCTTCAAACACTTTGAGAACATAAGATCTACATGTCTTGAATTCATATCTATAGATATCTTAAACTTATCTGAGATTTACCAAGAAGGACTAATGCCCTCTCACAATAGTTGTAATAGCATTCAGTAGGTCATGTATTCATTAACCATTCATTTATCAATCAAACATGATAAGAGCCTTAACTTGGATTTGTCATAAAAAAAACATGCTTATAACTATCATATAACCAAATAAATAACAATGATAGAACAACCATTAAAGACACATAATAAAAAGTATAAATACTCATGAAATTTAAGGGGGGAAAGAGATCTTATTAACATATGCAAAATCCAACCAAGTCAGGGACTTCCAAGTACCACCTGACCATATATTGGGCTCAACCAAATCTTTCTTTCAGCCAATTACCCTCATGCCATATTCCAAGCATGAATGTGGGATATCTGGGATAAAACAATCCATAAACAACCAAGGGAATCCATAGGTTAAACCACATCCATATTACACTATCATGATCTCACCTAAACCGGTCTCGAGTTCAGAAAACCAAATAGAGCTTGGATGCCTCAGAATTCCATTACCATCCCTTAAGGAATTTTCATGTCTCCACCCACCTGTTGAGGGCTTCAAGAAAATAAAACCACATCCACCTCCAACCTTTGGGATTTTTCCTGAGACCACCTCAACCAGATCAAAAACCTTCTAGTAATATAAGGCTCAAGCAAGAATGAATCCCATCACGCCATGGTTATCCAGTAATGGCAAGGCAAGGCTAAAACCACTGTCGAAACCCAGCAAAACCCATGTCAATGAGCGCAAATGAACTAAATACACACATGCATATACCATGCATGCCAAAACTAGCTAGGAAATCATACATGCAACATGTTTCCTGCAAGTATTCCTGTTGAAGCCACTTGATCCAACCTTTCCTTTCTTGATCCTTGCTTTCCTTTGCTTCCCTTTGCCTTCCTTTTCCTTCATTTAATTTCATTGTCCTTCCTTTGCTTGCTTGCTTTCCTTGGTGCTCCTCTCCTCTCTAGGACTAATTCCAAAACTAAACTGACAAAAAGCTAACAGAAGTTGTGAAATGATCCTTTAATGCCTTTCTATTATTGATACCTCTAATTTCTTCATTTTTCCTCTATTTTCCTTCAATTTCCTCCTCACATGCAACATGTGACCTTTTAGCTTCCTTTTCTATTATTTTCCTTTATTTTCATAAATAAAATACCAATAATGACTTTTTTCCTTTTTAAAGCCTTTTTTAGTTTCCCCTTAGCCATAATAAATAACAAGTGATGCCCACTAGGATTATTTTCCCAACATTCATCTTAGAATACGTGTCACATGACCTTGGTCTTATTTTTCCTATATTAACTTTATTACATGAACTTTTAACCTGAGGTTGTTACAAACCCCTCCCCTTTAGGGGAACACCATCCTTGGTGTTCAATGACACCTGCAACCAACAAAACTGTTAAAAAACCAAAACATATTTCCTGTGGAGCTTTATAACCCAGCTCATTGCAATATTTACAAAGAGAAAAATGCTCAAAAGAAAAAACCATCATGACAAACATGACACATAATAACCATACCGCTTATTGGAGCTTTCTAACACAGCTATTGCAGTGTTTAGAATATCAACCATACATAAATATATACATATACCAAAAACTCATTTGCCTCAACTGGAAAATAATGAAGGATACATAGCCTGCATTTTATCATCCATATCCCATGTAGCTTCACTGAGCCCAAAGTTCTTCCATTGCACTTTAACTTTCACAATTTCTCTATTCCAAAGCATGAGTTGTTTTTGCTGCACTATGCACTGAGGTTATGGCTAAAATTATCCTTATGGATCCACCTGCAATGCAAACCAATCAATCACATGATCAACATCCTTTACATATTTTTTAAGTAATGAAACATGGAAAACATCATGGACTTTCAATTTTGGAAGCAGTGCAAATCTGTAGGCCACTAGTCCAATCCTCTCAAGGATCTCAAAAGGGTCGTAATACCGAGGTGCCAACTTGGCACATGACCTCATCCTCAAGGAGCTCTTCTTGGGCTTAATGTGCAATCACACATGCTCCCTAACCTAAAACTCCTTAAATGCCCTGTACTAGTCTATATAAATATTATGCATGTCCTATGTTGCCTTTAGATTCTACTTGATAACCTACATTTCATGTTCCATCTTTTCCAACATATCTGGTTTAATAAGTACCATGTTTGCTAGATTACTCCAACTAATGGGAGTGTTACAACTCTGCCCACAAAGTGCCTTAAACAGACTCATCCTCAGTGGCTTATGCTATCCATTATTGTAAGCAAACTCAATCAGTGGAAGATAATCCTCCCACTTCCACAGTCGATGCATGACATACATCCTCAGCATATTCTCTGAGATCTTGTTGACCCTCTATGTATGTTCATCTATATGTGGATGATAAGTTGTACTAAATTCCAAAATTGTACCCAAACCTGGGAATAACTCCTTCCAAATTTTGGAAGTGAACTTAGCATCTCTTTTTAACACAATCTTGTTTGAAACACCATGCAACCTCACTATCTCCCTCATGAAGACCTGTTCCACCTCACTAGTAGAATAAGTGGTCTTCACTGGAATGAAGTGAGCTACCTTGCTC
Organism: Pinus taeda; assembly: GCA_000404065.3. Lineage (NCBI taxonomy): Eukaryota > Viridiplantae > Streptophyta > Pinopsida > Pinales > Pinaceae > Pinus > Pinus taeda. The sequence continues at coordinate 26,137 of APFE030969919.1, forward strand.
AACCTTTCAACCACAACCCTGAAGAAATCATGATGCTTCGATGTCCTCAGAAAACCTGTAATGAAATCCATGGAAATGACCTCCCATTTAAATTTTGGAATCAGAAGAGGATGTAGCAAACCAGTTGGGTTGTTACACTCAGCTTTCGCCTGTTGACAATCCAAGCATTTAGCAACAAACTTTTCCACTTCCTTATTCATATTCGCCAATAAGAGAACTTATTCACCGTTGTCAATGCCTTATGATATGTTGGGTGACCTGAATATGGCTTAACATGAAACTCCCTCAAGATAAGCTTCTTGAGCTCACTGTCATCCAACACATAGATCTTATCCCCAAATATAACTAAGTCATCTGATGTGAGACGATTTTCCACATCTTGATCACTTGTACCTTGTTGTAACATGTGATTAAGTTGTTGGTACATATCATCATGTTCCCCGGCTTGTAGGATCTGGTCCTATAAATTTATCCCATAAGAAATCATAGTTGCAACATGGTTTACCTACACTCTCCTACTTAGAGCATATGCAACCATGTTCTCCATTCCTTTAATGTATCTAATCTTAAAGTCAAACTCACTAAGGGTGACCAATAATTTAGCTTTCCTGGAATCCAAATTCGGTTGGTCGAATAGGTACCTCAAGCCACTATGATCTTTCATCAATACAAATCTCCTGCCAAGAGGTTAGTGCCTCCACATTTTCAATGCATGAATAATAGTTGCCAACTCAATATCATGAGTCAAAAAATTATTCTTGTGCTCATTTAGTTTCATTAACTCATAACACACCACTTGTCCCTCCTACATCAGGACTCCATAAATTCCTCTCTTGCAAGAATTTGTGCACACCACAAACTCTTTATCTAGATATGTAATCTTTAATACTAGAGTGTTTGTCAACAACTACTTCAACTTCTCAAAACTTGCAGCACATTTTTCTGCCTATTCAAATTTCTTTCCTTTTCACTGCAAGGATGTAATAGGATATGTGATCCATGAGAAGTTCCTTGTGAACCTCCTATAATAACCTGCTAACCCCATGAATGATTTGACCTCATCCACATTTCTAGGAGCTGCCCATTCCATAATAGCTCTTATATTTTATGGATCTACTATTATGCCTTCCTTGGAAACCACATGCCCTAAGTAATGTATCTATGTATGAAAGAAACTACATTTGCTAAGCTTGGCATACAATTGATTCTCTCTTAGCAATCCCAATAGTGCTACTAAATGTTCAGCATGATCTTCCTCATTATTAGAATATATCAATATATCATCAATGAATACAATACCAAATTTGTCCAAATAAGGACGCAACACATTACTTATCAAGCACATAAAGTAGTTGGAGCATTAGTGAAACCAAAAGGAACTACAACAAACTCATAATGCCCATACCTAGTTCGAAAAGCAATCTTGTAAATGTCCTCTTCTTTAATGTGTACCTGATGGTATCTTGATCTCAAATCCATCTTTGAGATCATTTTTTCTCCTTTCAATTGGTCAAAAAAGTAATCAATCCTCAGCAATGGATACTTGTTCTTGATGGTTACCTTGTTAAGCTGCCTATAATCAATGCACAATTTGAGAGTGTCATCCTTCCTCTTCATGAACAAGATTAGTGCATGCCAAAGCAATACACTTGGCCTAATGTATCCCTTATTAATCATTTCCTTTAGCTACAACTTCAATTCCACTAACTATGGAGTGCTCATCATGTATGGTGCATTTGATGTTGGTGCCACTCCTAGTACCAACTCAATAGAAAATTCCACCTCCCTGTGAGGAGGAAACTCTAAAATATCTGCTGGAAACACATCCTAAAACTACTATAATACAGGGTACCTCTTGAAAAAATTTGCATCCTCAACATCCTTACCCTTCTCAATAGAAATATGGACTACAAATAGTACACACCCATTTTTTCAACTGCACTTGGCTTGCATAGCTGTAATCATCCTCACTGATGTAGGCTTCTTCTTTCCCTACAAGATTCTCTTTTCTCCATTATCATCTAGGAACTCAATAGCCTTGCCATAGAAATCTACTTTAGTCTTGTGGAGATACAACTAATTCATACCCAAAAGCATAATATATGATCCCAATGGAAGCACATTTAGATGTGTTGATGTAGGCATACCATTTAGCTCAATTGCATAAGATCTTACCTAGTGATGAACTCTCTTCTTAGTACCTATATCCAACTACACCAACCAAGACTATTTATGCACTTCTTTTCTCAAATCACACTTATCCACCAGGTCAAGACTAACATAAATATAATTAGATCCGGGGTCAATCAAAATAGAAACAACTTGATCACAAATCTCACCATCCATCTCAATAATAAATGCTTGGTGATTTTTCAGCTTGTTGTCCACAGTTGCATAAATCCAAGGAATGTTATGGCCCACACCCCCAACCATTTGTGCCTCATGAGCACTATAGATCTGAGGCCTGCCACTCCGGTACAATGGACAATCCTTCATGAGATGATCTTTTCCACATATCCAACATTGCAATGATCCTCTACCATCATCTCTATTTTCCTACAACCCATGTCCCTTTTCAACTACATTAAACTTCTTGTAAGGAACCACATACTCTTTCTCACCTGCATCCGGAGGTATTCCCTGCTTCAGTGGCCACTTCCCATTAACTTTCTCATTACCCTTCAAATGACGCTAAGGTTCATCTTTATGCTTTGACTACTCATAACAATGCTTCAGTTTCCTAATGGCTTCCTCCAGCGACTGTGGCTCATCAAACTCAATTTGATCTCTATATGTTGTTGGCAAACCACTGACAAACCTTCGAATATTTGATTTATCATCCTTGAGGTATGTCAAAAACCTCAGCAACTCCAGGAACCTACTAGTATACTTGTCATTTGTCATGGAACCCATCTACAGCTGAAAAACTCCTCATATTTGTCATCATAATACCTCTTAGATAGGTACTTCTTCTTGAAGAGTCTCTCGAACTCGTCCCAAATCAACTCTTCTTCCTGAATTCCCTTAACATTCTTCACATCTTCCCACTAGATATTTGCTTTCCCTTTAAGACTGAAGGTGGCTATTTTGGATTTCATGTTCTCTGAATAGTTATGCAATCTAAATAATTTCTTCATTCCAAACAACCATGCCTCTACATCTTCTGTCTTTTTCATCTCTCCATCAAATGTAGATGTCTTGACTTTCTTGAACTCCTCGGGAAAGTATTCACTCCTTCTATAAGGATGATGGTGATGATGACTGCGATGATGTCTCTTGGATGAAAAACTAGAGTGATACCCATACATACCAGTCCTCCTGTCAGGTGTATCCAATGATTTTCCACCTCTGACTCTCCCCTCTATCCAACTTGTATCTTGACCAATACCTACTACCATATGCACCATTAGTCTTCTCTTTATGTTCTTGACTAATCCTCAATTTTACCTATCCCTACAAGTCTGACAAACTCTAAAGGATGACTGGATTGACCTTTGCTTGCTTTTCCTGAGCCCTTGTAAGTCTTTCCTGGGCCTCAACCAACCTATCATTGTCTACTTTGAAACTTTTGATCTCTTCCCTCAAACTCCTCAATGTGTTTGTTATATCAGGAGAATACCCATCTCCTTTCTGCTCAACTGATCTATAGGGGGGATCATGTGAACTACAGTCTACCATTTTTCTCATCATCTTTGATTCTCTTCTTCCTACAAGTATAACCAAGTCGACAATAGCATGATACATGTATAATCATAATCACATAAATATGCCAACAACATGCATGATAATACCAACTGCATACCATTACCCCATGCATGACAACCATAATCATGATAATGCATGCATAACCACATGTGTCTTGTCACATAGGCTAAATGGGCTAACCATAACAATACCACCCAAAGAGAGCACAACCTGCTCTGACACCACTCTATAAATGCCTCATCCCATATCTACCCACTTTAACTACCCTGCCTAGGGTAAACATGAGCTTAGGTATACTATGACATGACTCGACCTCCTAAATAACCTTAAGGAAATGGACCTAACAAAATAAGACCTTACTAACTTCCCTCGGGTGCTACAAGACCCCCATGAGCTAACCAACCACTCTAGGTGCCCAACCCATAAGTTAACTTTATTTTTCACTAACCTAGAGCCTCAGTCGCTCACATGACAAGGCCTCCATGCAACTAGGACCCTTCAATCACTCCCACAGGCCTGCTTCCTAGAGACTACAGCCTTTTGGACTCAATTCTCTGCCAGCATCCCCCGTACTTAAAATCTGAGCCACTTTTCAGGGCTAGGATCCAAACCTCTGCCGAGAACTTAATCAAACTCCTAGAAATTATAAATAACATATAGACAAAGCCTCTAGCACAAAACTTAATCAAGGAATTGACATAGCCCAGTCTAACCATGAAAATCATTCTGTCAAACACATTGAGAACATAAGATCTACAGGTCATGAATGCATATCTAAATATAGAGATTTGAAACTTATTTAAGATTTACCAAGAAGGACTAATTCCCTCTCACAATAACTGCAATAACAGCCATTAAGTCATGCATTCATTAGCCATTCATTTACCAATCAAACATGATAAGAGCCTTAACTTGGATATGTCATAAAACCATGCTTATAACTAGCATATATAGCCAAATAAATAACAATGATAGAATGGCCATTAATGCCACATAATAACAAGTATAAATACTCATGAAATACAAGGGGTAAAAATGTTATTATTAACATATGCAAAATGCAACCAAATCAAGGACTTCTATGTACCACCCAAACATAGATTGGGCTTAACCAAATCTTTCTTTCAGCCAATCACCCTCGTGCCATATTCCAAGCATGAATGTGGGATTTCATGGGATAAACAAATCCATAAACATAAAAATGAAACCTAGAGGTTAAACCACCTCCACCCTCACACTACTGTCTTCTCACATAAACTGGTCCCGAGATCAAAAAACCAAACCGAACTTGGATGCCTCAGAATTCCTTCACCAACCCTTGAGGAATCTTTGTGTCTCCACCCACCTGTTGAGGCCTTCAATAATATGAAACCATCTCCACCCCAAACCCTTGGGATTTTTCCTGAGACCACCTGACCCAGATCCAAAACCTCCCGGCGATCCAAAGCTCAAACAAGAATCAATACCACCACACCATGGTTATCTAGAAAGGGAAAGGCAAAACTAAAAGCACTATTGAAAACCAGTGAAACCCGTGCTACTGATAGCAAATGAACGAAATACGTACATGCATATACCATGCATGCCAAAACTAGCTAGGAAATCATACTTACAGCATGTTACCTACAAGTATTCCCATTGAAGTCACTTGATCCAACCTTTCCTTGTTTGATCCTTTATTTCCTTTGCTTTGTTTTACCTTCATTTACCTTCCTTTGCTTTCCTTTTCCTTCCTTTGTTTGCTTGCTTTACTTCGTTCTCTTCTCCTCTCTAAGACTAATTCCAAAACTAAACTGACAAAAGTTATGAATTGATCCTCTTATGCCTTTTTATTATTGATGCCTCTAATTTCTTTAGTTTTCCTCTATTTTCCTTCAATTTCCTCCTCGCATGCAACATGTGACCTTTCACCTTCTTTTTCTCCTATTTTCCTTTATTTTCATAAATAAAATACCAATAATGCCTTTTTGCCTTTTTAAATCCTTTGTCAATGCCTTTGCCAATTTCCCCTTAGCCATAATAAACAACAATTGATGCCCACTAGGATGATTTGTCCAACATTCAACTTGGAATACATGTCCCATGACCTTGTTATTATTTTTCCTTTATTAACTTTATAACATGAAGTTTTAACCCGAGGTTGTTATAGATATGGGGTTTCCAATCTAACTATGGCATTAGGCTTGAAATAATTGTTATTAGATTCATACTTGTTCTCGATGGAGGCTAGACCCCCCTTTAAAGGGATTGGTCTGATCTTCCCTGCAGATTGGGATACCAACTAAATTGAATGGAGACCCTCGCTATGCATGATCCTGAAGCACAAAGACAATTTCCCAAGTCATGCTTCAACTTGCAAGAGAAGACATTTGCTAGTGGGCAAAACTAAACCGTAGTTGCTTCTGCTTGGCAAAGGGGAAATGGTCATATTGATTCAATCCCAACATTAAAAAAAAAATTGTATTACTTTAAAAATGGAAAAATGTATCGTACTTCAATCTGAGGTGAGTTTATAGCTTCATTCTCAGGCCTCACTTTTTTTTAGAGTTAGAGTCATGCCTTTCAATTAAGGTTTTGAGCATTTGATAATACTCACCATGGTCTTGCTTAACATCAATGCTCATAGTTGATTTTCAAATCTCTTAGAATATTTAATCATTATTTACATATAAAATTTACTTCTTGTTTTTTTAGAATTTTTCATAAACCACATTAGTCAATTTTTTAGATATCCTAGTCTCTAGCAGCTAGCTTTGAGATTTCCATATCCTGAGAAGATCGCTTTAGCCACTGTTATAAATGTGTTGATCTTGGTCTTATCAATGTTGTTCAGAACTTTGGATTCCAATGGTCATGACTTAAATATCACATAGGTCGTGGTATGCTTCATATTACAACCTAGACAATAGAGGCTTTGTATTCACTTAATGTGTTGATGCATTTTAACAGCATGAAAACATTTGAAGCTTGCTCAAGCTTTAAAATATTACTTAATGGAGCACATGTATCACTTCAAGAAACATGCCTTGAGGGATAGCAACACATATAGTTGATTTCCTTATCTTAGATGTTAGGTCTGAGGATTATCTAGTCTACCCAAATTACCCATTACTAGAACATGGCCATATGGTTTTAGTAGACCAGAATAGGAATAAAACCACACTAACTCAAATGACTATCAAGGTTTTTTGCAATTTGGTTCAACTATGCATTGAGACCTCTTGTGTATGGTTATTGGATTCTAAGTATAGGTTTGGAAATTTGATTCAGGGAATATTGTAAGCGATTAGTGATGGATGAGGAAGTTTATCCCTTTAGGAAATTTATGTTTTAGCTCACAAATGTTTCATTTAGAAGATGAGTTTGTTTTGATCTTGGTTCTTTATGTAATTATTTAGAACTTGACTCTAGTCATTTGGGAAGACATTATCATAGCATGACAATGGTCAAGAATTGGAGTACTAAGGTTGCATGGAGGCATCCTCTTGCTAAAACTCTATGCTTTTATTTTGGGTGAAAATTTCAGCTTTTGTCTTTCTCTTACTGGAATGGTGGGTGGCTCGTCAACATTTTGAATCCAAGATTTAAGAAACTCAATAGTAATGGTGATGCCTTCTTTGTTAATTTGAACAAAATGTGTTGGTTTTTCCCCTTTTCAAAACTATTATGCAGATTTGATCAATGTTGGAAATAGAGATGTGTAGGGGTTTCAAAGGGTCGTAATATTCGATGAAGGCCTCATTCAAGCAAACATAGGCACTCTTTTCTCATTGGTCTCTAAAGTCACAGAGAATGAGCAAGCATGCATTAGCTTAAAAAAATTCAATGTTATGATCATTTTAGTGAATCAAAAGCAAAGGATTGGTTCCATCAAAATAGAAAGAAACTTGCTTTGTAATCTAGCAATCAAATTCCACAATGATTCCTTATCAATGGCCTCCAATATCAAGGAAATTGAGAAATCAATCCAAGCCAAGCATAGGGAGGAAGAGACTATCCATTATCTTAGGGATCTAATAGAGACAAAGGGACAAACCTCCCCTAAGTCTAAATATGGGCAAGAAGAAGATGGGAGTGCTATATTTTATCATTCATTTTAAATATTTCAATATTGTATGTTTGGTAGGTGATTGTATGAAGTAAGCCATTACTTGTTATTTTAAGAATTTTATATTGTCTATGTTAGTCATTCTTTCTGATAATCTAGTCTCTAGTAGCTATATTTCATATTTCCATAGCCTGGGAAGATTTTTTTAGCCATTGTTTAGTTTTACAAGTCGCCCATTACTTACCTATGGCCATATGGTTGTGTTAGACTAGAATAGGAATAGAACCACACTAACTCAGATGACTATCAGGGTTTTTTGTAATTTGGTTCAATTATGCATAGAGACCTCTTGTGTGTGATTATTTGAGTCTAAGTGTAGGTTTGGAAAATTGATTCATGGAATATTGTAAGTGTTTAGTGGTGGAGGGGGGGGCGGGTTATCCCTTTAGGAAATTTATGTTTTAGCTCGCAAATGTTTCATTTAGAAGATGATTTTTTTTTATCTTGGTTCTTTATGTACTTTTTTAGAACTTGACTCTAGTCATTTGGGAAGACATGATCATAGAATGGCAATGGTCAAGAATTGGTGTGTTAAGGTCGCATGGAAGCATCCCTTTTCTAAAACCATGTGCTTTGATTTTGGGTGTGAAATTCAACTTATATCTTCCTCCACTGCCACTTAGGAAGGGACTTTCTCCTGTTGGAATGGTGGGTGTCTCATCAACATTTCAAATCCAAATTTTTGGAAACTTAATAGTAATGGTGGTGTCTTCTTTGGACGAAATGCTTGGTTCTCTTTTTGTTTGTCCTTTTCAAAATTGTTATGCAGGTTTGATCAATTTGGGAAATAGAGATGTGTAGGAGTTTCAAAGATTCATAAGATACCATGAATACCTCATTCAAACAAACACAAGCACTCTTGTATCAGTGACCTCGAAAGTCATAAAGAATGAGCAAGCCTACATTAGCTAAACAAATAAATGATATGAGAATTTTATTGCATCAATGGCAAAGGATTGGTTACCTAGAAACATAAAGAAACTTTCTTTGTAATATAGCAATCCAATTCCATAAAGATTCATTATCAATGACCTCCAATATCAGGGAACTTGAGAAATCAATCCAAGCCCAACATGTGGAGGAAGAGGCTATCCATTAGCTTAGATATATAATAGAGATAAAGGGAAAAACCTCCCCTAAGTCTAGATATGGGCAAGAAGAAGAGGGTGGTACTATAGCTTGTCATTAATTTTAAATATTTCAAAATTATGTGTCTGGGAGGTGATTATATGGAGTAAGCCACTATTTGTTGTTATTTTAAGAATTTTATAGTGTCCATGTTAGTCACTTTTTGATAGTTTAGTCTCTAGCAGCTAGCTTTGATATTTCCACGGCCTGAGAAGATTTGTTTATCTATTGTTATAAATAAGTTGAGCTTGGTCTTCTAAATCTTATTCAGGACTCTGCAAGCCACTGGTCATGAGTGGAAGATCACATGGGTCATGTTGTGATTCAATTTACAACCTAGACAATAGAGGCTCCATGCTCAATTGATGTGTCAATACATTTTAACAACATGAAAACATTTAAATCTTGCTCAGCCTTTAAAATATTGATTAATGAACCATTTGTCTCACTTAAGAAAACATGCCCCGAGGGCGAGCACCACATATAGTTTATTTCCTTACCTTATACAATAGGGTTGAGGATTATCTAGTCTACCCAAATCACCCATTACTTGCATATGCCCATGTGGTTGTAGTAGACAAGAATAGGAGTAGAACCCTAGTGGATGGCCCAACATTCTATTGGCCTCACAAATGAACCAATTCCCCTTTTCCCTTTATTTACACATTTGGAAAAATATAGATACAAATTTCCCAAGAAAAAATATGGAGGATATGTTTCAGCGTTTAGGCATAGTGCCCATGTTTAAAAGAAATGAAAAAATATTGGAACCAAAAAGAAAAAACTTAAATAAGATCAAAGAATGACATAGAGTTTTGGCCAAAGGAACTACAGTTGATTATGGTTGGAAAATGAAAAAAATAACAAAAAACCTAAATTTCCAAACACCTTAAGGCTTAAACTGAAATAATAATATCAATCCAACTCAGCAATAGATTGAATTTCTTTAGATGAGGAGACAATGTGAATCGAGTGAGTAAAACCTAAAAAAACATGCCCTACTAGTGCACACTGATTCAGATGACTATCATGGTTTGTGGATTCTGTTAGTATCTTTTTTCTAAGATTTAGGAACTATTATTTGTGATGGTACTACATAATTTGTGATTTTATAAATGTTTTATATCCATAATATGGACTTTCTTTTTTGTTGTTTCCCCCCTATGTTATGCTTATTTTAATATCCCCTGGTTGATTACATGTGTTCCAAGCTGAATGGTGGGACGACATTATAGTGGGGATCACTTTCAGTTTATTAATGGCTATGGAAATTTTCAAAGGAAAAGAGGAAATAATTGGCATTTATTTATGAAAAGGAAAATAGGAGAAAAGGAAGGTGAAGAGACACATATTTACATGCTAATGAAATTAGAATGAAAATGAAGATAATAGAGGCATCAATGATAAAAAGGATTCATAGAAAGAGTTTCTAACATTTTTTTAGTTTAGATTTGTTCTCTCATACTCTTTCACAGTTAGAGCATTCTTGGAGTATGCTTGGAGCACTCTAGTATTCACTTAGATTTGGAGAAAGAAGGCAAAGGAAAGCATGAAGGCACAAAGGAATAGTTGGATTGGCAGCTAAAGTTGGATTGATTTGCAAGTAACAAGTTACATGTGTGATCTCCTTATTGATTTCTGGATGCATGTGATTTTCTTGTTATGTGTTGTCATTGGCATGGATATTTTCCTAGAGTGATAGTGGTTTTAGCCTTGCCTTGCCATTTCCTAAATAGTCATGGTGCGGTGGGTTTTTCCACTTCTCTTTTTTTCATTGGTGCTTGGGTTCTCAATGGTTGTGGGTTGGAACAAAAACTCTGGAAGCCCTGGAACAACTTGGGTTGAGTTACTATGTTGGGAAAAACGTTATAGATCCCTTGGTGGGTTGACTAACTAGTCCCTGGAGCTGAGTTGGACCAATGCTCTGCAGCCCTATAAGGTTGTAGGTTGAGTTACTAGTTCCTAGAGCCTTGGACAACTTAGGTAGAGACCGATATGGTTGGTGTTAGTGATGTCTGCTAGTAGAAGTGGAATCATTGTGGTTGAGGGTTGAGGTTGTTTGACCTCTAGAAGCCTTGGGTTGGTTTGGTTTTGTTTTGATTTAATCCATATGCTCCCACATTCATGCTTGGAATATGACGCGGGGGTGATTATCTTAAAGAGATATATGGTTCATCTCAATCTATGGTCTAGTGGTGTGGAAATCCCTGACTTGGTTGGCATTTTCATATGTTAATAAACAATATTTTTCTACTCAGATTCATGAATACTTATAGTGATTATGTTGGTTATATGCTGGTTGAGTTTCCATGGTTCCTATGTTGGTTATTTTGTGTTTATAAGTTGGTTATATGATGTGTATTATCTATGTCCCTTGACATGTTTCATGAGTGTATAGACTAATAAGTGTTGTTGTAGCTATGTGAAGAGGGCATAGAGCCTTCTTGGTGATTCTCAAATGAATCTCAAACTCTTATGATCATATATGCATTCATGACATGTAACTTCTATGTTTGCCATGTGTTTGACGGAATGTCTGTTATGGATTAGGCAGTCTATGCCAATATTTTGATTCAAAATTGAATGCTTAGCTTTATCATCATGTTAGATATGATTCTGAAAACTCTCAGGAAATTATGGGTAGTGGTATGGAGGTTGGCTTGAAAAGGTGGCACAGATCCCGAGACCACATGCTTAGAACTAAAGAATTTAGGTCATAATGATTGGCAATTAGGCTTATGAGTGCGGTCAGAGCCTCATAAACGCATGCATGCCCTTGTTTTGGGTGCAGTTGTGGGTCTATGTTAGTGAAACAAGGTTCTAGCTCAGGGATTGACCACCTGGGGTGTTTCTTCTGCTCTTGGGGGATGTGAAGTCCTTATACTACTAGTGTAACCCCTTATTGTTATTAGTGAAACCCCCTTATTATATCGTTGTGCCCATGTAGTCCCCACATTATTATTATTGTGCCCCATAAAATCCCACTATTGTTATTGTTGTGCCCTTACATTATTATTGTTATGTCAGCTCTAATTATATTAAGACCCCTTAGACTCCTATTGTTATACGAGAATAGTGTCCACACGGATGCTGCTATTCCCACTAAGATGGGTTGCTATCTTAGAAACAAACAATCAAAGTCTACTATTGATTCCTTTTATGAAAATAGATGAGAGGAGAACCAAGAGGGCCAACCTGAGTCTTGCGCTCGATTCCCTCTCCTTCTTGATAGAGTTTTGTCGCTCGCTCTTTGTCTGCTCAACTTCAAAAGGACCTGTAGAATCATAACAACATACTACCATGCAAGAAACAAGGATCTAAATTCATAAATAATGTAGGATCAGATGTACATTAACCATATACAAGCATATATAAACAAGTACACCAGAATATGGAAGGAAACAAGAATAGCTTTATTCAGATAAAAATAGCAAGAGGATTACAACCATGAGCAGCTCTGACCCAGCATCATCCTCCAGCTAAGAAGCCCTTCTTTCACCTCAAGCAAAGAAAAATCACCCAACACTGTGAATGTACACCAG
>APFE030969923.1:0-32497 GCA_000404065.3 Pinus taeda
GAGTTAGCTTCTGGGATTTTGATTAGTGTCCTCTCTTTGAGAGTTCTTGATTCCACTTGGAGATTGATGATCTCTTACTCATCCCTGGGCGAATTCAGAGAGGCAAGTGTCACAGGAGAAGTTTCTGGAAGATTTCATGATCATCCACCTTGCAAACTGTCTCTACCATTTGTCTACTCTCACCCATCGCACCCTACGGAAGGGCTTTCCAGTGTGCATCGCACTTTTTACACTGAGCAGGTGAGATGCATCGCACCCTCTGCACTGGGCAGTCTATATGGTCCAGTTTTGACCAGTTCTGAGCAGTTTTCCATGGAGAACTTCTGGGAGATGATGTAATCAGCTGACCTTGTTCCTTTAGGGTGTGAAGCAACACTTTTAGGGACTTAGGATCCCTTGGTTTATGGACATGTATGACTGGGGTTGCAGTGCCCAAAAATGTCTATAACAGTTTCCCGCTAAAGCATGAGGTCGTTAATTTTTTGATGTCAGGTCAAATGCTTTATCATGAGGATCTGAACTTTTTTCGAGCTAGAAGGCGACCTGTAATAAGATACAATACAATACATTATCTTCATAATATTTTTCATGATCTAGCTGAGACATGCATTCCCATGCTCAACTTGATAAATTCATTTTCATGTACATAGGACAGACAACCATTTGTGTAGCAGACTGATGATTCGGACGGAGTCATCATCCTTTGATATGGATGATCATCTCTTCGGCAATGATGCACATTTGATGTCTTTATATTCCTGAATATATCGCAACCCGGATGGATGAAACTAGATTTGGGGTATTCAAACTCGTTCAATCTTCACTCGGAGTACAAGTCGATCCATGTGAAAGATGTTCTGGAGTCGAACATGGAAAGACATCGCCTAATTACCAGCCAATGATGTGAGTTGTTAACAGGTGCGAGAGGAATCACCGATAATGATGATGACCCTCAAGGTACGATAGTACAATTCACGTGGTGTGAAAAAGGGACTTGGCGTCGAACACCACGTAAAATCTTTCGGTCGAAGGCAATTGATGTAAACATGTCGCCAGAAGTGAGAAACTTGCCATTCAGGCATGCAAGCTTCAAAGTACTGAAAGGGTTGTTCCTAGGTCGAATTCTTGGATAATGAGCTGATGTCGACAAGAAGCGACCCATCGTAGGAGGGCCTTAATGAATCCCACATCTACGACACGGAATGGAGCAAATGATTTTGGAGGTGAAAACGATCTGATGATACAGGGTTCAGGGTGGCAGTCATGAAAGAATGGAGCTTGAATGTATTGCAGCGGATGAGACACAGGTGAATTCTCTTGAACATATTGGTGACACTGAAATGGATTGGTAGCGTTAACCCCAAAGATGGATGGTACGATGGACCAATGGTGATATGACCGATGAACGAAATAACCCAACTTGACTCGGACGTGGAGTGAAAGTGTCATGTTCCCAATTTTCCCCATTCATTGCTAACCAGTACCTCTTTATTTTTATCAAGCCTGAGGAGGATAACATATGCTTGTTCTATAATTCTCCCTTTGGGCGAAACCGTCGCTATGTTTTAACGAGCCTAGCGACAGTGAAACTCATTCTCGTCCATTTGGACAGGTTTGTCGTTATTGATTTTAACGAGTTTAACAATAATGATAACTAGGTCCTTTGTCAATTTTAGAGAGTCTGAAAAGGGATGGAAAGGAAACTCCAATAATCATTTTTCGTCATATAATCCCTTAATTCCGAAAAAGTATAAAATAATATGAAAGGGATGAATTTTCAATAGTTTTAACGAGCTGAACAAGACAAGCGCTCAATCGTTTTGTGTAATAATCCCTCAGGTCCAAAAAGATTAAAATCTAGAGGAGGGATAACACTTCTGGTAGCTTTAATGAGCTAGAGAGGCCAATCGCTCGGCAACCTTTTCACATTTTACGAGTCAGATGAAAAGATCTTAAAGGAGACTCATTTTTTGAGGAACGAGTGATAATTTCGGGTAGTAGCTGATTTTAGGTAAGGTTTGGAATTTTCCAATCATGGCAGTGTCACAAGGATGGCTAACAGAATCAATCGTTGCAGATGTTCCTCAAAAAGGTTAAGCAATCAAATGGAGGCATATGATCAGCTAAAATAGAGTGGAGGTGATGATGAGAACACGACCAGGGCTCAAAAGCTAATGATAATGCATTCAAAATGGTTATTTACCGGAGATTGGTTCATTTTTTAATGAGCTTAAACTTTGGGGGAAACATTTGCTCATTGCTTAGGTTTATTTTTTAACTAGCTTGAACTTCACATAAAAACTGCTCGTGCTAGTCGTATAATAAGGATATCTCATCGATAGATTCCATTTTTTATGGAGCTTTCACCTTTCAAAGCTTTGCTCTGCTTCCGCTCGCATGCAGGCTAGGAAAGGCCAACTACTGTCCTAGGGGTTAGTTAACTACTAAGGTTGGGTAGGAAATTTTTTCCTTTAATTTTCCAGTGCCATTTGGCCCCTGCGAAGGCGAACGGTCAATTCGACCACTCACCCAACTTAAGCAGTTGAAGTTAGCGGAACTATAGAGGCCGTTTTTCACTTGCGCACAAAAGGTTTGCATGCCCCCAGGCATAGCGAAGTAGAGTTTCTAGGTTACCCTTCAATTTGCAGACAAAACATTTGTTCTATCGGGAAAGGCCTACATTCTAACGAAGGTATCTTATTCCGGTCTAATTCCCTTTTCCTATACGGACGGGTATTGGACTAGTCATATATCCTTTGCAGAAACCTACTCTATGCCTAGAGTTTTCCTGTCAGAACAGGCCAGGGTGCATGCCCCCTGGGTTTCAGTCATGCCCTCCCGAATTACTCGCGTTCTTAAGGTGGGCGGACTGGAGATTGATGAGACATTCCTTGCATGAAAAGACCATTTAGGGATGGCATTTGACTATTAGCTATGTGTGAGTCGGGGAACGAAAGCTGGTCTATGAGTTTGACCACTTTTCCTTCATGTGGAAAACACATTACTTGAAACAGTGAGGAGACAATGGCTCCCATGCAATAAATATAGTCACGTCCAAGGAGTAGATTATAATCTAGAGGCCCTTGGACTACCATTACATTCATATAAATGGTTTTCCTTCTCAACGTTATAGGCACATTGGGAAGGATCCTTAACGGTCGACTAGTTCCTTTGTCAAAGCCTGTTAGATTTCTCATCTTAGGCATAAGCGATGGTGAACCAAGTGTTTTCCAAGCTGTCGAGGAAAGGATACTCACATAAGCCCCTTTATCTATGATGGTACCGACCATGGCCATTCTGTAAGCTTGTACAATGATTCGGAATGGTACACTAGCCGGTAAATGGGGTCTGCCTAGTAGATTCCAATCGAAGGAAACGACTAGGTTGCTTGGAGGTGGGACCGAATAGACGGCTGGATACGAGTCTAACGAACTTCCTTCCTACAGTAAAGGAATGGGTAGATTTCCCCCATGTTCATCGGAGTCTGTGTTTATGAAAAAAGTTTGAATGGTGTTGTTCTCATTCTCTTTAGTGACTGTATCATCTGAAGATGGACCCTTTGAAGGCAAGACCGGGTCAACTGCCGCCTTGACCTTTTGAATTTTGTCTGGTGTGGATTCAGAGGGTTTATCTTCAATGATAGATGCTTCGACCGACCATAATGGTGTGTCAGTCATATTCTCAACTAGTGATGGACTCGGCAAGAGTTTCTTGTAGCCAGGAGGAAGCCGTAGCGGTGAAGCAGGACGATTATCCAAAACTCTTTTAGCTTCGTCTAGGAAGGGACAACAGTGGACGACATGATCACCTTCACACAGTTTACAAGGAAATTTATATTTCCTTTTCTGTCCAGATACTTCGCTTTCATTAGTTGACGGTGTACTTTCAACATGATCATCAGAGGTCGATGACACCAGATTGTGCAAATGAGGAGACCAGTCCCTTAAGATCCGAGGGATGCAAGGACAATCTCGATGATAGTGGTCTCCTTTTAAAATGACACATGGAGATTTAGGCTTGGATGGTGCAGTGTGTGTATTTTCACTAGACGATGCACGGTTGCCCCTTTTTGCCTTTGGCTCCTTCTTCTTCTTTTCCTTCTTCTCCTTCCCCTTCTTCTCCTTCTTAGTTACTTGATTTTCAGCTTTACCAGCTTCATCAAGCGAAGAGGAAGGAGGAGAGGGAGAAACGGATGAAGTAGAAGGTTGGGGGTAATTCTAGTATCATCTAGTTGTTGATTTGATTGTTCAAGAATCACGGTGTTCTGAACGACAAAGGTAGAGAAGAGCCATCTTGGCAAGCTAATTGTCAATCCTGGAAGCGATAATGTGGCCATATGAGGTGCACCAACATCTCCCCAAAAGGAGAAAGGACGAGGATTTCCTCCAAGGGGAAATCCTTGGTTGGTAGACTCCATTTTCCTCAACCTAAGATTTTTAATGAGCCTGAAGTGACAAGTGCTCAGATGGACCTTTTCCTTTAAGGAGTTTGAAAAGGAATGAAAGAGACTACTTTGGAAATCTAGACAGAGGGATTACCAAACCAATCGCAAAACTACAGAATAATTTTTACGGTACGACAGTCAATCTTCCCGAATGTTGTGTTCAGTGCATTGCGATTGATAGGGCGGCAGACACGACTTCCCAAGGATAAAGGATATAGCCTATTGTGGTCTCCCAATATATACTCGACGATACGTGGGAGCACAAGTCCATACTGGCACTTGTCGTCTCAAAGAGGAGGAATCACCCAACCAACAATGAGAGCGATAGTTACTAGGCTTTACGACGCTGGAATACATCTCTAGCCTAGACTTCTAAATGTTGTGCGTTAGGTTCCAAAGCGTTTTCATGTTCATTGAATTTATTTTACAGCTGATCTTGCTTAAGAAATTTTCCTTTCAGGTTCACCGCATGATGTAGATATATAATTCCTAAAATGCAATCTAAGATGATAATCAATCATTTAATCTTCTTTTTGGAATGAAAATCCTAGCTACTAAGGAAAGAGAAATGAGATTCTTTCAACATAGAGCATAAAGCACACAATAGATGTACTGTCCTAAATCAAACCAACAAGAAGTCTAAATGAAAATGCACATGCATGTATTTGTTTTCAGCCTTCTTAATGTGTGAATGACAAGAAGAATGCTAAGTAAAAATTTGAATTATCTTTTCAAAGTGACAATACTCACAATCTTTCTTCAAAATACGAAAGGAAGATAATGACGACACTTTTTGATTTTGAATTGAAAATTGTTTTCGACACTTGAAAAACTACTAATTCAAATCAAATACAAGAGTAAAGTATAATCGACCATCAAGAACAATAGGATTCTTTTCTACAACTGAAAACGATGCTTGCGACACTTCCAAATCAAGAAACGATAGTTCGGTTATGCTACTTCTTTGTAAAAGAGAACTGAAAATGGCACACAATACACAAAAACATTCACAGTTCTTTGCACAATGGAGGTGGAATGATGGAAAGGAAGGGGGTTTCCACAGTGGTATACTAATCACAGGCAACAAAACTCCAGAATAAAGTTGAAGAGAGTGAACAAAAACCAAAATCTAGAAGCACAAGAGGTCTTGTCTGATCAGCGTGCCTGTAACACAAGGAAAGTGCAATGCACCGCACCTACTGCACACGGGAGGTGCGATGCATCCAGATTCCCAAGAGGAGAAGGTGCGATGGTCTAGGGACGAGACTTCAACTTGGTTCTTGGTAAGAGTTTGCAGCTTAGTTCAGGGATTTAGCCCAAGCAAGTGATGTTCAGTAAATATAAATCACAGGGGTTGATCTAATGAGGTTACTAGAGCCACCACCAGGGCAATTAGAATGTTTGCTAATCGTTTTTTCAATTTATAAAAAAAACCTAGAGATAGACTGAAGCAACATTGATCTATTTTTCACTTGCATAGCAAATGTAGTTCGAAGGCTAGCTGGCTTGACTTTAGGCTCCGTCTGTCAGTTTATAAAACAAACAAATATAGACAAGCAAACAATCTATTCGCTCCCCAGTGGAGTCGCCATTTTGTTATCGGGAAATCTAGTGTCCACTCGGAGTTGCTAGTCCCACTAAGACGGGTAGCTATCTTAGAAACAAACAAACCAAAACTGATTTCACTTTCCTTTATGAGAAGTAGATAAGAGGAGAACAATGGACACCAACCTCAGTCTTGCGCTTGGTTCCTTGCTTGGTTCCTCTCCCTTCTGACAGATCTTTGCCGCTCCTTCTTCGTTCACCCAACTTCAAAGAGCACCTGTGGAATCAAAGCAGCATAATACTATCGAAGAATAGAGATATACAATCATAAACAATATAGGACCAGATATATATTGACCACACAAATGCATATATCATCAAACATACAAGAATGTGGAGGAAAACTTGAATAGCTTTATTAATATCAAGAATAGCAAAGAGGATTACAACCCATTGTTTTGACCCAAAGTCATCCTCTTAGTATGAAAGCCCTTCTTCACCTCATGAAAAGCTTAGATCACCCAACACTATGATATTGCACCAGGAAACCAACAACACTTCCTTACATGATACAAGATTCCAGCCTCTGGATCTCTGTGATGAGGGATCCATATATGGATGATTGCAAGGGGGTGAGTCAGCTTCTAGGATTTTGATTAGTTTCTTCTCTCTGATAGTTCTTGATTCCACTTGGAGATTGATGATCTCTTACTCATCCCTGGGCGAATTCAGAGAGGCAAGTGTCACAGGAGAAGTTTCTGGAAGATTTCATGATCATCCACCTTGCAAATTGTCTCTGCCATTTGTCTACTCTCACCCATCACACCCTACAGAAGGGGTTTCCATTATGCATCGCAATTTTTGCACTGAGCAGGTGAGATGCATCGCACCCTTAGCACTGGGCACTCTGTATGGTCTAGTTTTGACCAGTTCTGAGCAGTTTTCTGTGGAGAACTTCTGGGAGATGATGTAATCAGCTGACCTTGTTCCTTTAAGGCATGAAACAACACTTTTAGGGACTTAGAAGCCCTTTGTTTATGGACATATGAGATTTGGGTTGTCGTGCCCAAATATGTCTATAACAACTGTGACCTGGGGGCTAAGGCTAAGCCTTGGCCTATAGTATCTCCCGTTGGTTCTGAGGGTGCAGGGACCAGGGTTGGGGCTTAGCCCCGATCCTAATTCCAAACATGTTTTCCCAACCTTAAGTAGATGTCAAGATCCTAATGGGTAAGAAACATAGTGATCATGTGGTGGTAGCATGCCTTAATGATTAGTGTCAGGTTCTATGTTCAACCCCCAACGCAGTCCTTTGGCCCTTGACCCAAAATTTTACATGCCACTGTGAAGCCATGTGGCAGCCACCCATGGTCTACGTGGCCTCCAACTATTGGTCCAATTAAAACACGGTCAACCACCAAATAATAATAATGAAGTATAGAAGCAATCGAAATCCAGTATTTTTGGACCAATATGGAGTGGCCAAGTGGCAACCTGCCACTGGCCCAAAAATGTACAATCAACCTATCAAACTACAATTTTTTCCCTGTATGAGAATTTGATCAGAATGCGATATCGGGAGCATAAGATATCGGTTTTGAATGATTAAACTTACATTGGATTAAGGCCATCGAGATCTACACACTGGTATAAGTTTCGAGATTTGTCACTCACTTTGAATTTTGAGCACTAAACTGATCCCTTGGATCATGTCATCATTGTAAGGAGGCATATGTGAAGTTATCCAAATGACCTCACTAAAACCAGAGGCAATAATAATTCTGACTGCCTCACAAGGGTGCTTCATGAATTCTTGTTGTATCAAGGAAAGCATGGCTCATTTTAGAGCCCAATTTAGAATCCTCAAATCTGATTATTCACCTTGGACAGTCATGAGTCTAATTTCTCTAGATTAAGGTGGGTTTTCTCCATCACCTTCATGTTCTTCATATCTAAACCAAGTGCAAAGAGCCAATTCCATATCTCCCTTTCTTTTTGAAGATCCCTCAATTTCTTCAGTTATAGAATAGCATGGACTCCTTCTGAGAAGGGTTTGATGTTATGTTTTGTCCTTTGGTCCAAAGAAGCATTACATCCCAAAGAACCATGTATAATTTATGTCTTAAATTGTTGTTGATTCCATCTTCTTTCAAATTTATTAAGGGTATTTTTGAGGTCTTCTAGAGTCTTTTCAATGTCCATCCCTCCTACTCTTTTTGCAAATAAACTCTACAACAAATAATGAGAACAGCAAACCCTAGCTCTATCAAATAAAGTCATACATCAATGACTCAAGACTAACATAATCCTAATAGTGATGGTACCTCTGCAATATGAGGCCTCTTACAACATCAAAAATATAATAAAATACCTCTAACCTCACATATTTACAAGGTTTTCATGTTGATGACAAGCAATAAAAGCTACAACTATACTAACACTCTGTCACTCAACGTCGTTTGACCATCAACTACACAAGAAAATATATTTCACTCAGCTAATGAATATGTAGCAACCATCTCATCAAGCACAACTCTTTCACTGCACATCAACCAAACCATCAAGTATTTAAGCCTTGACAACAACCCAACTCATATGGTCTAATCAATAGCATGACAAGGTCCTTTAACATATACAAAACTCCCAGTAGAAATAATACTCCACCCTTATATACTAGACTCAATACAAAACATAAAGATCTCTGCTTGGTTTACATGGCTTTAACATCATAGGTCAAAATAATATGGAGCATATAAAAAACTCTACATACTACCAACAGTATTAATACCAACCCTCTCTCACTCATGACACCCAAGGTCATTCACTCCTGCAATAACAACTCCGTTAGCAGTGACACAAATACTTCAGCCACTACCACTCAACCTAGGATACATTATCATTTCTTATTAGGAAATACTTAAAAATTTACAAAAGTTTACTCAAAAGTACACAATGGAGTTCACCAACAATATTCTCAACACTCAACTACACATATATGTCAATTTATCAATACAAGGTAGCAGCATTCAAATACTTTGTTCATATCAACAAGTTCTAATCTCGTGCCTTACAACAAGCATCATACATAAGCAACAAACAAGACATCAATAACAAATATAGCCCAGACAATTTTACTTTGGCAACAACAACAACCTTTACATTCAATCCAACACATAGTTCTATACACGATCCAACCTTTGGTATGTCTACGCTACATGTATGTTTATCTATCTCGGGAACATAGTATTTCAATACATATCACACTTAGCCATTATACGGACATGCATACCCATCACAAAGTACAAAAGTGGCAATTTCTATGTTGCTCATATCGCACTTTGTTTCTTCATGCACGCTAACACTAATTCATCCTAAGAAACCATTCCAACAAATAAAACCAGTTTGACCCTTAGGAGGATGATCTCAGACCCCACAAGTATGATTAGCACTCAACTTCCAAGAAGGGAATAAACTCGACCTACTGAAATTGATAGACAATACTCGACCAATCTTTGTTATTCTACTTAGTCACAGATGACACGCGTGATTTCTACAAAATCATCAATGAGTGTATAAACACTGATCCAACTTGAAATGCAACACACATTATATTCAATCACATTGTATATTAGACACCTCACAGTCGCTCAACAGTCTTAGAGCATCTACACACCCATTTTTTAATCAAATCACTCCTTCACACAAAAATCAACATTCAATTAAGCATCATATAGAACACACAATACACAGTGACAATACTAAGTCGATATGCACAAGAGCCAACTCTTTTGTATGTAGAAAATACACTTGCCCCCTTAGTCTCTTTATCCCAATCCAATCGCACAAGTCACAG
The DNA here is from genome assembly GCA_000404065.3 of Pinus taeda. Lineage (NCBI taxonomy): Eukaryota > Viridiplantae > Streptophyta > Pinopsida > Pinales > Pinaceae > Pinus > Pinus taeda. Next base: position 9,843 of record APFE030969923.1, read on the forward strand.
GAATTCACATATAAAATTTATTTTTGTTTGAAGCTACAGCTTGTGGTCCAATTGCAATTCATGCCATTGCCATGATAATTAGACTCAATTCACACCAACTCTTTTAGCATTAGTATAAAATCACAATCCTCTATAATTAATCCTAATCATACTAGCATTTAATTTCAATTGTGTGTTCTGCTATAGAAGAATCGCTCTGCTGCACAACATCTCACACATGAGTGGCTCAACACAAAGGTTCCCACATCCAACAATCGTCAAACATCAACGCATCTTCACCAAGCTATAATATCATAAACCAATATTGAACACAATCAACATCATAAAGTATTTTAATCACATACCAACTCTAATATGTAGGAGCGCACAACAACACACAATTGGTATCATTTCACTTGTACTCTACACATGGTCTTTAATTAATCTTTTGTATATGATCTGGGGTTACATACAACATATTTGAAGAATGATCTACATAAAATCACTACAGGGCTCAATCTCTACTTCTTCGTTGGCTCATGCTTACTTTCTTTCATCACATTTGTGTTAGAACAAACATGATCAAATCACTTGAAACAATAATGTGATTCGACCCTAATGCAAAGACGAATTCAACCTCTCCTCAATGGAAAAAATACTCTGGAAAATAGGATAAATCAGTCTTTAATGGAGAAAAAAAATGGTTCTCGGCCCCTATAAAACTAGTGCTCTCAGCCTACAACAAAAGTGACTCTCAACCTCCTTTAATAAATATCTCTGCCCTCCTAATTGACAAAACTTTCAGCCTCTGATAATATGAATCTCTCGACTTTAAGAGGGAATAAACTTGACCCTCTAATGATTTGACAAAATGATATTAGCCTTCAAAGAATTTATTTGGGAAACTTTGTTGGTAAATTTACTTTTTTGACCAGGGGTTTCTCTTTAGAAAATCCTTGCTCCCATACCCACAATGAATCTAGTCGAGGAATTTGTTTCTCTTTAACACTTTGAAAAATCACCTGTAATAATTATTCTATGGCAAATAGACTAAGAATTTTAACCCATGAACTTGGATCCTTTATTTTTAGGGACAATATAACAATATGGAAAACTTGGATTTTAACCCACAACTACCCAAAATCATGCTCTTATACCATTGTAATCTCCCGTTTATTAATTTTAACAAAATTCTCAGTATTTTGCTTCATAAAATTATGTCATCAATTCGTCAACCAAATTTCATAAATTATACCATGAAATTAATAGCAAAACTAGGAAACATAAGTTGTAACTCATAATAGGCAAGAGATACACGTAGTGAATCTCAACCTTATTTTATTAATATGAAATTAGATATTACATGCTAATACATAAAATTGGAAATGACTGAGGTGATGGCCTCCCAAGAGATTTGCAACAATACTGCATCGAGCCTCCAAAATAAAAATTGAACTGATAAATGCACCTGTGAATTTTGAATGAATTCGCCAAGGGATGAGATGGGTTTTCATCCACTCTCACCAAAATACCCAAGAGCTTTCGTCCTAGGGCTTACTGAAGCTAAGAACTAGGTTATCCAAACCTCACCAGCAAAAATAATCAAAATCCAAAATGTCCCAAATGATCTACTTCCCTTCCTTTTAAATATCTAATGGATCTCTCTCCAACCTCCTAGAAGCACTTTATTTTATTATTTTATTTCCATTCTAGAATATTCTCCCCTCTACTTTACTTAAATGACTTCTAACTAATTTTATTTAAGTCACTTTTCCCCTTATGGCCCTTTTCTTTAATAAATCACTTTTCTCCTCTTTTATTTAATTAAGTGACTAATTAAAGTCACTTTTAATCCTAGGAAATGATTAATTTGCCACCATACTTTCTCCATCCATTGGAAACCACTTCTCACCATCCCATATTGTAGATCTATTCATTCTGGTTCCAATGAGCTATTACACTAAGGTGTTTCTCCAAATAATCCCCTCCACACAACACCTTTATCGTTGTTTAATCAAATTATGTTGATAATAACCTCACTTTACAAGATTCATTAGAATGAAATGAAACCAAGAATGAACAATGTGGAACTGCCCCTGATGGTGAAATATAGTAAGCGAACTCCATTGGGCCCCATAAATCTCCTCCAAAACTCTTTGGGCCCTCTAATGACATATTCTTGCTCTTGTAAACCAGTTGCCACCAGCCATGGAAGTCCATGTTAACTACATCATAAGGGAAATTGAAAATGGGGACATTGCACCTCTTGACCACTCCTTTTTCTTTTAGGCTTTTGCAATCACACCTCTCCCAATTTCCTATGAGAAATTCCACTTGTTCTTCGAACTTCCAATCTAATTTGAAAGTGATCACAACATTCTCTTGTTGTGAGGGTCTCTACCACATTTTTTGCATTCTTTTAACCCAACAAATTCAAATTTTTATAAAGTTTAACTATGAAAATATTTAATTTACCTGTCAAACCTCATCAAAATTGCACTCCCAAAGACTTCTATGTCTTTTGCCACCAATTGAATCTATTGTCAGCAAACACTTTTAGCATATTGTTGCTACCTGCCACACCTACAAAAACATTTTTTACCCGATTTCTACCAGCAAACAATAGTGTTAATCTATAATCATAAAACTTCTACTAGATCTATATCCCCAACAAGACCTTATAATTCTTTTATTTTACTTGTAATTATTTAGAAACAATTATCTCAAAGCAATATTCAATAATCAAACACACACAAAAATTGAATTTCTTGCTTTGATTCTCTCTTAGATTCCTCTACTGAATCCCTATTTTGATCCACCATTAGCTCTACCAATAGTAAATACCAAATCTTAGTCTTCTCCCTAAAACATTGTTCACCTCATCTAGGAGCTTCCTCCTCCAATTTGGTTATAGCAACCTTTAGTTCAAGGTCTTCTAGTAACTTTAGATTCAAATCCCAAAGCCAACTTTCTTTGTCACTTTACACACCTATAAGGAAAGATACTTTCCCATATGCATTACTATGATCTCTAGTAACTCTACTCTTCACACCAAGAGCATTCTAGCTCTAATGAACTCACCTTCCAATCATAGAGTTTTACTGTGCTTTGATGCCAAGATCTGACTTTAACTACATTTTTCTCCTTTATTTTCATATTGATTCCCTTCAAATTTTCATGAGAATTTTGTTATCCATGTTTCTATAGTCAAAGTGTGTGTGGAATAATGTTGATCAGCTTCCAACTCAAACTCTAACATTTATTGCACTCTATTTGAGCTTAAATCCCAAATCCATTTTATCAATAGGAACCCCAGTTTTCTTAAATCCACAGTCTAGATGATGTGGCTCCTTCCCAATCTAGATATAGTGGTGTGATCCAGATATAACTCAGAATATGGATATCTCCCTTTTATCTAAATGGTCTTCGGTCTAGCACTTTTATATGGGGATCTGATTATCCAACCCCTTCCTCTAACTCACAATTGTTTCCAAGCCAAATACCTTTTATAACTTGAATGGGATGCACACCTTTTAATTTGGATCTAGTTATGACTTCACCACATGCACTATTATTGAGTCGAATAATGTTACCAATAGTATTTACGACAATCCCCAACATATCTATTCACACCTTTGTCAATTGACGAATCCAATGTTTGTCAATGATTGAAATGGATCCATGAGAGGTATCTAGAGTGAAAGGAATATGAGAGGTATCTAGGATGACTATACCCCCAGAAATTAAATTGTTAACTAGGAACTCCAATATCAATTCTCTGAATCGATTTCCTACAATTTTTAATTCTTCTTGTAATAGATATGAAAACAAGTATGGGCTATGTTTAAATAACTTGAATTCAACCATGGATAGATCATTGCATTCAAACTATTCTACAATGAAAATAAACTAGCTCTAATATGGATTTAACTATGATCTAGATATTCCTTTCACTCTAGATACCTCTCATTATCCACTATCACTTCAACCCAAGGCTTCTATCTATATTTCCTTCAATATGAAGTATGACTTGTGGTTGCATGTTTTTTCTACCTGAATAGCTGGACTACTAGATTATTTAAGCAATGGATACGTCACCATTTATGTCAACTGAAAACACTACTTGGAAAAGTTTGGATTTATAAAGTTTTTTGTTTCGTGGAACCTTCATAAAGAGCTCTATCAATAAGTGGATCAACTCTGTGTAAAACCCAAATTGAAACATTACATGGAACCTAGATTGGTTTAAATCACCATAACATTCCTTATGTTGTGTGCGTAATGGAATCAATCTCCTTTGATTATTCTCTACTAGTCAACACATTCATTGTGTATTCCTTAGGTAGACATGAGAATTCAAACTTTTGACATGAATGTTGTACTCCCTTATTTTCTATCTCTCAGACCTCCTCTTACATTCACACTCAAGAATATTTCACTTCACTCGTATAAGCCCTGGTTTGATCCTAGGGTAACTAATATATGAATTACCAAAATCCAGTGTGTATAATCACTCTTATGCACAGTTCTATAGACTAAACACATTCACTCTATTCAAATAGAGCAATCTATGCATTCATCTACATTCAAACTGTGCAAAATAATCTATTTGATCATTTATCCCAATGATTGATCTCTTTTCCTTTATTTGGCTAGATTTTACAGTATCAGGTCAATTCTACATCTGCTCAAAGGTTTATAATAAATATACAAAAGAATAAAACTTGAAATTGGTTTTAGATCGAAATATCTATAAGTAACCATAGGATTTCGCCCGAAGATTCTCACTATCTCTAAGATCTCTAAGAGATCTATTTTATCCTTAGGTATCTACAAACTAATGCATATTTGATTACATTATATTGAATTTTTTTTAAACTCTCATTACTACCTTCTTCCTTTTTAACCAAAATAAGAATTTTTTATTTATATACAAGTCAACGCTTGAATCGTAGCAAATACATTTGGTAGTACGTAGCTAAAAAATCCCTAAGCCCTCTTATCCAACAAAACTACAATTTTTTCCAGAGGGAATCCAAACTAGACAATGAAAAATAGGGTTTTGTAGGTATATACCTTACAAACTTGACCCACCAAAAAACAAAAGCTGCATGTCATACTATAATCGATTGATGATGCAATCCTTCATAATTGTGCAATACCAATCCATTTAGCTCTAAGGAATAGAAGAGGGTCTGATTGGACCATTGATTTTTAAATCTCCCAATCTTAATTTACACCATTCATTAGCACATAAGTCTACAATTTTATTAAGATTGTGGAGAATATGGAAATATGTTATTTAAGAGAACCTTCGGTTGCTTTCCTAATTCTTTTCATAAAACATTCTAATTTTTTTTCCCTCGAAGAGGAGCCCTCTATCAAATGTTGAATAAGAAGGAGAGAGTCTCCTAGTATAGTGAGAGAAGCTACCTGATTGTCTTTGGATAATTGAATCCCCAGAGAATCCCCAGGTAGAGGGCATAAGCTTCAGGTTGATTATTTGTCATGCATTGTAAGCATTGTGAATACATTGTAACTTTAACTTCCTCAAGGCCATAGAGAACACCTTCCCCTCCTACCACCCCTATAACTATCAACATTATCTTAAAATACCTTTTGGAACCTAATGATAAACTTAAAAAATACATTAATTTCATTAAGGAAACCCACTTCCTTTATAAATGTCAAGACCCCCCTTAGGTCTATTCATCAATCATTGATTTTGAGAGAACATTATCTTGTATCAAAATTAAGCACATCAACTAATGTGGCCACTAGTTAATATTACAAGGCATTATAGGATTACCTTTTAATGTTTTTTTTTACATAAATGAGTAAATTTGGTATTAAATATGTGCTCGGTCACAACAAAACACTTAGGAAGAGATTACATTTTGTGCCAAGATTTAGGTTCTTCAAGAGAGAACATCAAAAGAGACCCAAAAAATTATCTAAGAGACTACTACTTACATACATCTTACTGACCATTAGACAATTATATGCTCAAAAACATTGCCTTGACAAAATAACAACTTTACAAAAGACAATCATAAATAATAGAGGAGGTCAATTGACATCTTATACAATGGGAAATCAAAACTTGTTCTTGTTGTGTTGCGCTGATCGTCTTCATTTCTCTGGGATTGCAATTTTGCAAGTTGTCAATGAATGGTCTCAATCTCATCTTCTTGTTGGTTCACTTTAGCTTTGAGATGTTGCATTTCTTCAAGCAGAAGTAGGATATTATTTGATTGTTGATGAAGCTACCTTTGAAGGTCACCACTCTTGGCTTGCCAGTTGATAGGGGGTGAGCATAGGAATTGCAATCATTGATGTATCCCATGGAAACTGGAATAAATCCATTATTCTCCATGAGGTTCAAGGAGTGGGAGAAGGAACTAAAATTTAGAGTCACAGAGCTGCAAATGGGATAGCATAGTGATCCTCGAGGGATAGGAGATATGAAGGAAGAGCCCATAATAGGAGGAAAATATAGAGGGGAGGCTATCCCCACAAAAATAGCCAGCATAGAGGTAGGGTTAGAATACCCAAGGTGAAGGAAGTGTTCCAGGCAAGACGAAAAGTACACAACAACCCAACAATACGACGAAAGCAGGATTGAGCAATAAGTAGAAATAAAATGAATATTTAAACTGGACAAAGGGTACCTCTTAGAACCCTGCAAGCTTGACATTACCTAAAGTCACTCACACGTCAACTTCTCTAATGTAGAAACAACTTTGACATGAGGAAGAGAGGTTGGAATCTCACAAGGTGGTTGAGGAGTCCCTAATTCAACTAAAAGATCCAATGAAATTGCTTAAAGATCCTTAGAATTGATCGCTTGGGCCTTCTAAATGACCACTAACAACACATAAAGGAAACATTCCCAACGACTTTTCAAGCAAAAGAGGAAATCGGAGTCTGAATCGGGTAGAATAAATCTTAGAGTTCTAGAGTAGAAATCATTCCCAACATAGAGTAGGATGTGCAAGAGACTCTTTAAATTCACTTCACTGGTGAAAACTGCATGAACATAGACAATCCACCTACCCTAGGGAAACAACCAAGCCCTGCTAACAAATACCAGTATCCTATTACCTGCATCCTCATCATTTGAACTCCTTCCCTAATTAAAATCTTAGATCCCTTCAATTCCCATGCCGAAGTGATCGAATCAACCATAAAACGCAGTAAGTCTCCCCACCCTATATCCATAAAAGAGTTTTATATGAGGAATGGAGAGTAAGAGGAAAATTTTCAAGCCGTAGATGTCACCACATGCAAGAAATGAATGGGCAGATGACCTGCATACACACCACCAGCCACCTCATCATGGTGACAAGCCCATGATGCCAAATTAAATATGAAAGGTTGCTAATATAGGAGGGGATGAGGGACTTGATGTGGGAAACCATAGATACCCTTATAGAATACTTCCCTTGGTGCACATATTCAACCACATTAATGTTACAATAAAGGAAGAATTCATGGACATAGAACTTCATGGTATAACTTTCCATCCAAACAAGTCACTGCTAACGAACTAACCCACTTCAAGGAGAAAAGCTTGGTTAGATTGTGCATCCAAATCCTTGTTTTGGCTTCTTAACATGTGGTAATAGTCCTTTTGAGAAAAAGAATCTAGGAGACTAATAATTTTTCTTAGAAGGAGGCTGGGATGGTTGTGCTTAGGAAGAGAACCCCTTTGGAGGTGTTGAATAGTAATAAGGGAATTACCTATGATCACTATCTTAGAGACATCCTAATCTTTAAACAATTGGATGCCAAGAAAGAGCCTGCACATTTCAGCGACGTTGTTCATCCTATGCGATGAGCCCCAGTATTGCATTAAGGATGTTGCAACTCCTAAGGCGACCAACTTTACTTTATCAACCCAGGTTTCGTACAAACTTGGAGGTGACAATGTTATATGCATAGCAGATGCAATAGTCTACTCTTGTCACTTCTCAACTGGAGCGATAGACCACTAGGGTTTCTCAAACCAATCTTCTATTGACTAGAAGGAGGTTGACTACTGACAGTGAATGTAAAGCTATCTTTAATGCAGAAAGTAATTGCTTGCCTATTCTAGGGAATGAAAGTGTCGAATAGAAAGTGCTATGGAATGACATGAAATTACCTAGCTAAGAATTAACACACATTACTTGCAAAAAAAACCTAATTTAACCTTTCATTCTATCATCTAGCTATCTGGACTAAGTAGACAAGCAAATTATCCTAACATTTCTATGGTTGATGTATGCATGCACTAGCTAAATATTGCAAAAATGAGTTTTTTGGTTTTCAATTTAGAAATGCAAATGTTAAGCTAAACAAGTTGATCTTTTGTAGGGGAGGAAGGTATGGAAAAATTGGTCCAAAAAGGCATTGAAGGTTATGGAGGTCAAGTTGAAGGCCTATCCTAGGCTCTCTGATCATCATTTTTGCCCAAAATAGTCTAAAAAAAGCTACTACAAGGTTTCTTGTAGTTGCTACAGGATTTCCTATAGTTACTACAAGATGTCCTGGTTTACTACAGGAAACTTAGCTCAAAGTTGTAGGAAGGTAGTGAAGGTGAAGGAAAGTGCTAGGAATATGTATGATGGTGGAATAAGGTATGGGGAAGGTGCACATTATCCAAGGATCAACCCAACTCTTAAGGATGATTGGATTTGCTCAAGGTGGCTATCCACGGTGGCTACAAAACAGAAATCTGAATTAGTGATTGGTAGGATTGGGCGAGAGGTGGAGAAGACTTAGATGAGGCTGGTGGAATGAGTTCCTCCCTATAGATCAACAACTCTTGCAACACATATTCTTTTCTTTATTCATGCACAAATTTATGTAAATGTGGAAAAGATGAGTTCAAATTGAGAAACTGATTTATTTATGGCTAATGGATTAAATCTATGGAATGGAATTCTTTATAATCTAAGAAACCAAAATGACAATTGCAGGTGCTTATAAGAAATCATCAACAATGATCTACCCAACAAGAAATCCTAAGCTATGTAATAACCAAAAGATAAATATGATTTTGGGGTTGTAACAGTGGGGCCCTCAAACAATGATCCCATGAGGGAGATGAGGATGAGGCCACTGTCACAAGCTTTTCTGGAGTCTTTTCTTTCACTACTGTAACATTGTTCTACTTCTCCAACTAATGGAAGCAAAACTAACCAATCATTCAAAGACTTGTAAATTAAACAAAGCAGAGATTCATAAACTAATCTATGATTCTCATCTAAGAATACATGTACAAAAAGAGGAACCTCTGCTCATAGGGTTGGGCCCTAACCCAAGAGCTTTAGCCCTCTGAGTCAACTCAGTGCTGGATCAAAGAAACCCTTTTCATTATCCCTAAAATGTCAAAAATAACATGACAATATCATAGCTCGAAATTGCCTCTTGGATACAATAAAAAGTCAAATCCTAATGAGGCCCTAGGCCTTCTTATTTATACAACTGAATCTACCAAAAACTTCCTTAAAATTAGGAATCCTTGGCTCCCAAACTCGAGATTGACTTGTCTTCAACTATCATTGGCTTGGCAATGAACTTGGTGGGCTTGGTTTCTTGTAACTCCGAGCTAATGAGATCGGGTGGAGGAATCTTTGAGTGATTGAGGAGTTAAGGAGGGAGACCCAATCTCTTAAAATCCCTCTTGTATGTTTACTTCGAGTTCCTGCATTTAAATTAGCCCAAAACTACTCCAAATCCTACAATTAATGCACACTAGGCCACATGACATAGCATCTCACTTTTACCCTTCTCACTAAGAAAAATATAATAAAATATGTAAATAAATGTGATAAAGGTTGATTTTAATAAGCTAGAGAGTGGCATTAAGGCCCATATAATTTACCTATTGATGAGCCTCATCATCACCCCCCTACTGAAATTTTTTCTCATCCTCTAAGCAACTTAGTCTATGTCCATATCTTTCATAGCTCTTGTAGCCTCTTTGACATCCCAGGCCTCTGTTGACGGAGTTTCCTCTTGTGGATAAAAATTTTCATGTTTATCTATTTCATCCCACTGTTTTCTTTCATATTCCTCTTTTCTACCTTCTAGCATACCCAATAGCAAGGGTGGACTAAGTTTCAAACCAATCCAATTGATTTTGAGTCTCTACGATGCATTCTTATACAGTCGGGTCCTTTCTATTGCATCTTTCATCCTTTCAGGGGAATGATACTCCTTGATCCTTAGGTTTTATGGTAGGATGCTCCATCTACTTTGGAATGCTTGATGGCTTTCATTACCTAGCAATCTCAAGGTGTTCTCAAAATGTGTGATTGGTTTCTCTTGTGTAGCTAGGTATCTTGGTGAAAGTTGGGGATCATTGGCAACGATGTTGTGTGTGCTAATGACAACCATTGAATTTATTTGTTCTGCTCTAATGTAAAGGGGCTCCCTTTCTTCCCTTTCCAACACCCTCTTCACCTCCTTAGCCCCAGCCTCCTCATGACTCATCCATGATTCAAGGGGAATTATTTGTATGTCCCCCAACTTTTCATTGGGGTCCCACACATTCAAGTCTATTAAGGCCACGTTGTGCAAGTATAAATTAGATATCTTGGCCTTATCCTCTAGGGTGCTCTTGTCACATAGTTCAATGAAATTCCTATAGTCTTGGAAAGGCATAGTCCCCTGTTGTGCTAGTTTCTTTATCTGAAACTAAACCCATTGATCTTTGAGGTAAAAGGCATATGATTTTGGTGGCATTTTGCAGTAGAGTGCCTCCATGGAGAGGCTTTCCATGGTGGCCAATTGGCTCTCTTTTTCCTGTAACTTCCTCCTTAGCCATATGTTTTTTGCCTCTAGTTGAGATCTCATAATTAATTCCCTGTCTCTTATATTACTCAACTCTCTGCCCATGTCTAATAGCATCTCTTCCATATGGCCCACATCCTCTACCTTCTTTGATTTGGAAATTTGCATCCAATGATGTGTCTCTATTTCTCAAGCCCAAAGAAGAGAGGGATGGAAAATTTCTTTGGTATTACTTTGCCTCCCTCAATGAATCTGTAATAAGAGCTCAGATTGGGTTGTGGGCTAGGTTCCTGCAGTGCTTGGGACTCTCCCTAAGATGTCTTTGGAGAAGATGCCCTCTCCTGCACTTGTGATGCTACTTCCTTGCCTTCCCTTTGTCCCTGTTGTCCTCCCTGTAGCTTTTTCTATGTTTCTTGTAGTGCTAACAAAGTTAGGACTGTATGAAGATCATGTAGAAGGATTTTTCCTTTCTGAAATGGGATCAAAGGTGCATTGTCTTGCTTTGTTGATTCTGACCCAATGACCGGCCTCCTAACATAGGTGATGGGAGACTTTGGGGAAGCTTGTTTTGATGTGCCCTCTTCACGTTTTATTTCTAGGGAAACTATCATTTCTTGCTCTTTTGGTGAGTCCTCAATTATGATTGGAATCTTGGTGGGTGCTTGTGATTTTCCTTGTTTGATCCTAGTGCTCCTTCTTGTTTTAAAATAGAGGGGATTCTGCCTCTGTCTTTTCCCTTTTGGCTTGACAGGTGTGCTTAGGGAAGTCAAGGCAGCAATTGCCTCCCTCTCATTGGGTTCAATATAAAAGCTTGGAGATTCCTCCCTTTCATTGGTGTGTTCCTCAGGGATTGCTTCTTCCTTATGTTCTTTCTCTTCATTTTTCTCCTCTTCTCCTTCTTCTTTTCCTTCTTATTCCTCTATTTTCTCTATTTCTACCTCCTCTTCCTCCTCTAGCTCTTCTTCTTCCTCTTCAGGTTCTTCTTCATCTTCTTTTGGTTCTTCTTCCTCTTTGGGTTCTTCTTCATCTTCTTTTGCCTCCTCTTCACCACTAGAGGTATTGTCCCTATCATATTCAAGGGCATGTATTTCAATCACAACCTCTCTGCCCATGTCTCTAAATGTGGACCATTAAATGGGGATTCTTAGCTGGCTCAAGGCATCCTCTAGTATTAGCTTAATAAGTCCATGGTGTGCCAATTGTCGATGTTTTCCCTCTTGGACCTTTAGGCTCATGTCTATTATTGATTGCCGCAAGAAGTAGGGTACATTGAGTCTTCTGTCAATGTGTATCTCCTCTGCAAATCTCAACTCAAGGAGAATTCTAAATTGATAGCCATAGATTATACTGAGCCTCCCTTCACAAGAGATATATTTTAGAATATGATAGCTCACCTCATTCCAAGGATAGGGGAGGATTTCCCTTCTTATCCCATTTTTTTCCTAAACTGGGTCTTCATCCCTTAAGAAGAAGTTTTTCTTTGCAAAAGTGTTTTCAGCCTTATCCTCCTTTCTTCATGGCATCCCTTGAGGAAGTGTAGTGATTCTGCTAATTACTTCAGGAATAATTGTAATTGACAATCCTCTTACCATAGTAGTAGCACTGATTCTTGCATGAGAGTTAAGTGCCATGGTAAATTCTTGAGTTACATCATCATCATACCCTCTGAGCAACTCAAAGAATCCCAACCAGTTATGCCTTCTAAATATTTCTACCACAGGGGGATGGAGTTGTATCCTGAATGTCTCTGTGGGTTCCCTTCTGTTAAACCCTCCTGTCATGTCCCTTCTCTGGTTGGCTAATTGTAGGGATTTTGGTAGGCTAGCCTTAGTTTTTAGGGTGAATAAGAGTTTATAATAGTGGTGGATGGTTTCAATTTCTTTTTATCTCCACACAGCTTTTAAATTGTTCACAAATCTTTTAAAACTCCTAGGCCCACTGTAATCACTTAAAAAGTCATATTTTTATTTTCCTAGCTATCAATTAAAATCATAGGAGATATGGGCCACCTACCTTTCACTATGATGCTTTGGATGAGGAGAATTTATGATCAGTTGGACCTTAGGCACCCTCTTTCAGCATTCTCTATGAATTTCCAATGTTTCCTGTAGCTCCTTGCACTTCTTGTAGTTCTATTTCTTGTAGGGTGGCTGAAACTAGTTTGCCTCCTCGATGGCTCTCCAAGGTGGTCCTGGTCTTCTTTGATCTCAAAATGAAAAAATGGTGCATGAGAGTTTGGAATGTTTGTTATTTATGGTCGATTCCTTGGAGTGTTGTATTGGCTAGCAATGTACAAGATTTCCTCTTTGGGACCATTGGCCCACCATTAGTTATCATGCAACCTCCCCTCATAATCATCACCCACTCTCACACAAATTAACTTAACCACCTTTTTAACTCATTCTCCTTGATTTGACATTGCCACGTGTCATGCTTACTAGGAGTTCACTTTTTTTTTTCGAGCTGAAGGTGGCCAAGTTAACTGACCACCTCCATCTTATAAAATCAAACTTTTTCATATTCCTACACTTTTATGATATCATACTTAGGGAAGAATTCGGATGAGGTTCCATACCTATGCCTTACTCTGCTTGGTTGATGCATGATGGAGGGTGACTCTGTTGTGCTTCATTTTGTTCAGGCAAGTGCTTTTCCTTGGTCACTTTTCTGTATATTTCTTTGTGTTGATGTGGTTGTCTTTTTTTGTTGTTGTTTGTAGGTGCTTAATCTTTGTTGTCGTTGCTGAGGTATGAATAGGAGTCATAGTGTTTGTAGGGGTGCTGGATCTCTTTACTTGCATGGATGTTGAAGGAGAATGCATGGAGAGATTGTTTTTGTGAGAACACAGGTTGCTACAGGGTTTCCTATAGTTACTACAGGAAATCCTGTAGCTGCCTTTTTCATCATTTTTTTTCTTTTTTCACTTGGAGGAGGAATGGGTGGTGATGTAGGAGTGAATGGATGAAAATGGAGGATATGGAGTGGTAGGTGAGTAAGGCCAATGATGGCATGACCCTTGGACTCTCTTTTTCTATTTTTTTGTATATTTTTATTTTTATTTTTCTGAGTGGTTTTTTATAGACACAGAGGTTGGTATGGTCATGAGTTGGTGTTGGGTGAGAGGTGGTGAGGTGTATGTTACCCTCTTCCAACCTAGAACAAGCACGCATCATCATTTTTCAATCGGAACTTCATTCCTGTAATGTTTCAGGACATCCTGAAGTACTATAAGAAACTCCTGTAGTAACTACTGGAAACACTGTAGAAGTCAAAAAACTGCATAAGGACTAGCTTTTGCTGCCTGGAAGTGAGGATAGATGATGGAGACATAGTAGGCATGAGAGATATGAAGTGAATGGAGGGAAGAATGAGGTGATTCTTGGCTTTATTTCCCCTTAACTTTGTGTCCTTTGTTTCCATTTTAAAAACTACAAAAATCACATAATTTTATTAATGGGCAAGTTTAAGGTCCCTGCCAATGGAATTTTGCTTTCTTTCTTTTCTCCTCTTTTTTTTTGAAAGACACACAAGTTGCCTCAAAGGAGGTTTTCAAACTGTTTTCCTGCCTTAGGGGCCTCAAGGGAAGTTTTCTCCTAGGAACTTTTTATTTTCCTTTTTTTCACTCTTGGGTTGCCTCAAGGAGGTTTTCAACCTAGAAGTTGGCCTCAGGTGCCTCATAGAGGTTTTTACCTAGGTCGCTTATTGTTTTTTTGTTTTTTCTTTCTTTTTTCATTTTTTTCAAAAATAAAAACAGTCTTCAAGAATTTTTTGAGTTGGAAGCTAAGACACTTCCAAGCACATTCACTTCCTTACTGATGGTACTAATGAACTCTTTCCTTGAAAAAGGTATTTTATAGGCTTTCAATCTGTATCCATTGACAAGCAAGGGGATACCTTCTTCATCAATGGTCCTTATTTGCACAACCCCATTGTCATGGCAATTTTCTATCAGATATGGTCCCAACCACCTGGTCATCAATTTGCCTTTGAAGCCCTTGAACCTGGAGTCATATAGCAGAGCCCAATCACCTTCTTGAAAAAAATTGTCTTTGATGTTTTTGTCATGCCAAACCTTTCTTTGTACTTGAATAACTTCTTTGTGTAGGAGGATATGCATCCCGAATTCATCTAAACTATTGAGTTGTAGCAGCCTCTCCTTCTATACCTTTGTAACATCCAAATCCAACTGTGTTTCCATTCTCAAAGTGTTGTACTCAAACTCAATGGAGAGTAGGGCCTTCTTCCCATAGACCAAGTCATAAGGGGTGAATCCATCGGTTGTTTTCCAGGTTGTATTATAGGCCCAAGTGACCTCCACTAGTCTGTCAGCCCAATCTTTTATGTTGTTGCTCACAAACTTGGTGAGAATGCCTTTCAATACTCTATTGGTAACCTCTACTTGTCCATTGGCCTGAGGATGATAAGTAGTTGACTTCTTATGTTTGATCTTATGTTACCTCAACAAATTCTCAATCAGGTGTGATGTGAATTGAGCTCCCTTATCAGTGACTAGATCTCTGGGGTACCCAAACTTATAAAATACATTCTCCCTTAAGTAGTCAACCACTTTCTCTTTTGTTGCTACCTTGACAACCTTGGTTTTGACCCACTTTGTCAAATAATTAGTGCACACAATTAGGTACTTTTTCTTCCCTGATGGTGAATTAGTGGGCCCATTGAAATCCATGCCCCACTTTTCAAATGGCTCAAGAGTAACTTGAGGTTGCAAAGACATTTCATCCATGGGATTTGGTTTCCCCATTCTTTGGCACTGGCCACATCGACTAATGTATCTTCTTGCATCTTGGTGGAGAGTGGGCTAGTAGTAGCCAGCTTGCAGTACCTTGAAGGATGTCCTCTTGGCTACAAAGTGACCTACACAAGGCCCATCATGACAGGCCAAAAGGATGTCAAAGAATTCCTTCTCCCTGACACATCTCCTCAAAATTTAATCTGGGCTTATCTTGAAGAGATTGCCACCAATCCAAGTGAATGAGGCACTCTTTCTTATTGTGCAGCCACTAAGTAGTTGGCTATGTCAGCAAACCATGGAGAGAGAACTAAAATAGCAAATAAATTCTCATTTGGCAGTTGATCATCAACCATTCCTTCCTCACCTACAGGCAAAGCAAATCTAGACAAAAAATATCCAACTACATTTTCTCTACCAGGCTTATCAATGGTAGAGTAGATCAAACTGTTGTAATAAAAGAAACCATCTAATAATTTTGGCATTCACATCAGGCTTGTTCATCAAATATTTAATAGCAGCATTGTTAATATGTACAAAGGTCTAGTAACCAATGATGTAGTGTCTAAATTTATTCAAGGAATGGACAACATCTGGGAGATCTTTTTCAGTCACAATATAGTTCAATTCAGCCTTGGACAGATTTTCGCTGATGAAATAAATGGTATAAGGAAACTTGTTATCTATATGGCCTAAGGAGGCTCCTATAGCTTTGTTAGAGGCATCAGCATGGATGTGGAAAGGAAGAGCCCAATTTGGGCCTCGAAGTATGGGTGCAGTAGTCAACTTGTCCTTTAAGGTTTCTAGGGGCTCTTGGCCACTTTCTGACGAGAAAAATTCAGAGTCCTTGGCCAATAGTCTAAACAAAGGTGATGCTACTTTGTTGAAGTCCCTTATGAATCTCTTATAGTATCCAGCTAAGCCCAAGAAACTTATGACATCCCTCTGAGGAGTAGGGACCCTCTTTATGATATCAATTTTATTTGGGTCCACTTGCAGTCCTTCCTGGGATATTAAGTGACCTATAATAGTCCCTACATTCACCAAGAACTCACACTTCTCGGGACTAAGGGATAGGTTGATTTTAATGCATTTATTTAATACTTTCCCCAAGTTAGAGAGAGCCTCCAGGAAATCAAACCCATAGGGAGTGAAATCATCCATATAAATTTCTACAGAGTCATGGACTAGCTCCGCAAAGATGTTAAGAACTACCCTCTGAAAAGTGGCAGGGGCATTACATAATCCAAAAGGAAGGACCATATAAGAAAAGGTACCCCAAAGACAAGTGAATATGGTTTTATCTTGGTCCTCTACGCTGATCTAGATTTGATTGTAACCACTGAATCCATCCAAGAAAGAGAAGAACTTCTTTCCTGCAATACCATCCAAGACTTGATCAATGAAAGGTAGAGGGAAATGGTCTTTTTTTGTAGCTTTATTTAACTCTTTGTAGTCCACATAGATCCTCCATTTTCCATTCTTCTTTGGGACCATAACTAGAGGAGACACCCACTCACTATTTGAGATGGGGTAAATGAACCCTGAATCCAACAACTTATGCAGTTCTTCTTTTACTATGTCTTTGAGGGTTGGGTTCATTATCCTCTAAGGTTGGCACACTGGCTTGCATCCTTCCTTGATGTAAATGTGGTGAGTACACACTGAAGGGTGCACTCCCTTAATTTCCTTATAACTCCAGAAAAAGGCATCCAGATGTTCTCTTAGCATGTCACATAGCTCATTTTCCTGATGTGCAAAGAGAGGGATTGATTTTCAAAGTTCTAGCTGGACAAAATTCTATCATCTTGACATGAGTAGGACTTGAGTCAATTAGGCACAAATCAGTCCAAGAGTTATCTTCAGCTTTATTTACTAACTCATCAAGAGACATGGTGTTGGGGGACTGATTCTGGAGGATTTGATCAATCAAGTCGTCTTCATCAGGTTTCCCCCCTCATATAGTAGCATCTAGGGTACATATTGGGTAAGATGTGGCAGAGTAGACTTCATCTTCCTCCTTCTCTTCCAACCATAAAGGTAAGTCATGGTTTAGAGATGGTTGAGAAGGAGGGAAAAGACTAATTGTTTGGACAAATGCACATTTTCAATGGTCATATTCCCAGCCCTGCAACTTATGTAAGCATCAGCAGTGGCTAGCCATGGCCTTCCAAGGATGAGAGAATAACCATTGAACTTGGTCTTAGGTTGGAGAACTAAGAAGTTAGCAGGGTATTCCCAAAAATCAATGGAGACCGTCACATCCTCAATAACTCCCTTAGGAGCTACTATGGATGTGTCCGCAAGCTGCAATACTGTTGTAGTCTTCCATAATGATCCTTGGAAATTCAGTTTAAGCATAGCCTCCTTAGTCATCACATTGATGGAAACCACAAGATAAATCAAGGTATGGGGGACAATGATACCATCAATGTGCGAATCTACCACATGACTTCTAGGGTCTAGATTACTTTAAGAAAATCACTCTCCCCAACATTAAGTCAGACAGTTGTCTAATGACATTAATGGTAGGGGTGTCTTTCTTTCTCCTCCCAGGATGTTTGAAGCATTTCTCCTTGATTAAGTTTTTGTAAATGGGTACATCCTTGATAGCTTGGAGGAGTGGTATTTTAACACAAGTTTTTTAATTCACCCATAATTTCAATCTCTTCTAGGGTGTGCTGGCTAGGATGGATTAATCTCTCAGGAAAAGGAGGTGGATTGGCTTTAGTAACACTCTCTTCCTTTTCTCCTTCAAGCTCCTCGGGCGGAGATGTTGGTTTATTATCTGGAAGCACTCTTCCAGACCTGAGGTTGATTTCTTTAATTTCCATAGCATAGGCAGGGTAAGATGTATCTCCACTATAGACCTATTATGCTTGCTTTTTGTTTGGGTTCCGATTTGGCTAAGTAGGCATATGAGGTTGCTTAGGTAGAGCGGGGTGAAGGAGATGTGGTTGAGAGAGGTGGAGGTAGTAAGGCTGGAGATTGGTTGTATGGGGGCCTCCACCCCTTTGATGGTGTGTTCCACTGAGGTTGTGGGGGAGCATATGGCTGAAATGATTGATTGGCAAGTTGGGAATGGTATTGAGGTGCAAAAGACCAAGGAAAAGGTGTGGACCATGAAGGATGAGTAGGATGACACTAAGGGGGAATGGTTGCATTCTAGTTAGGGTTTTAATATGAATAGGATGCCCCTTGTATGCCTTGTTGGTATGGTTGAGGTCCTTGAGGCCTCCTTTGGTTGATATAATAGAGTTGTTTAGTCATACCTTCAGTTCCTTGATATACGACTTTCAATCCAGGCAGAGAATGACACTTGTATGTGGAGTGGTTCTCCTCACAGACCGAGCAGATATCTATAAGGTTCAATGGACATTCATTTTTAGGGTGCCTCCTAGTGCATCTATGGCAAAAGAAAACTAAATCTCTTTATGCTTCCTCTTAATATGCATGGTGTCCATTTGCAAAGCAAGGGTATGCAACATTTCACTCTTAAAGTCTTCCAACATGTTTCTAATTTCACTTTTGATGGATGTGTTGGAGGAGGATGAACTGGATAAAGCTTGACTATCCCTACCCTTCTTTCTGGCTGCCCTAGAATTATTTTTTTGAAAACTGTCTTGATATCATCATAAGATAATTGGTAGATGTCCCCTCCCGACAGCATGTTTAGGGTTTCTAGGAGATCTTCTTTGATCCCTCTAAGAAGGAATAACTTGAGTGATTTAGGATCGAGGGTGTATCTAGCCCTTTTGTGGCTAAGTTGGAACCTTCCCTCATAATCTTCCAAAGATTCATCATGTCCCAAGGTCATTCTAAAGATTTCCTCTTTGGTGTCTTTGGACCTACAATAATCCTTGTACTTGTTGTTCAAGGCTTGTTGCATTTGAGCCTAGGTAGTGATTATGTCCCTAGGTAAACCCATGAACTAGCACAAGGTTTCATCCTTAAGGGTGGACGGGAACAACTTCAACTTCTGGTCATCAGAGGTATAATCATAAGTTTTGTAGATGACAACAAACTCAAACAAAAAGGTATCAAGGTCCTCTGAGATTAAGCCATGGAAGTGAGGAAGGCCAGAGGGGGTTATGTTTTTCATCCTAGCATCTCCATTGGTTTCTCTAATGGGAAAGGTGCCCTCAGTTCCATTTTTAGCTCCATTTCTATTTTCAATCCCATTTCTATTTTCAACCATGGTGTAGGTTTGTGGAGTGGTTTCTTCTTCTTCTTCCCCAATAGGCTCTTCAAAGATTTTTCTTTTGTTCGCCTAATGGGTCCTCTAGCACATAGCCACCGAAGAAGAGGGAAGGTTGGTTGTTTAATGGTTTGGGGATATTTGGAAAAAAGTTTCCTAAGTTGTTTCTACTCCTACGAGGCATGAAAGAAATTTTATTTCTTTTTAGGGTTTTTTTCAAAACTACTTGCCGAATGGAAAGAACGCAGAAACTACAACTATTTTTCTAAATGGAAATACTTGCAGAATGGAAAGGAAGTAGAAATTGCAACTATCTAATGAATGCAAAACAAAAGGAAAGCAAGAATTGCATATATTTACCGAATGTCAAATATAAAGGAAAGCATAAATTACATATACCTAGACACCTCCCCGGCAACGACGCCAAAAAGTGATGAGCCCCAGTATTGCAGCAAGGATGTTGCGACTCCTAGGGTGACCAAATTTAATTTATCAACCTGAGGTTTGTACAAACTTCGAGGTGACCGTGCTATATGCACATCAAATGCAATAATCTACTCTTGTCACTTCTCAACTGGGGCGACAAACCACTAGGGTTTCTCAAACCAATATTCTATTGACTAGAAGGAGGCTGACTACTTACATTGAATGTAAAGTTATCATTAATGTAGAAAGTAATTGCTTGCCTATTCTAGGGAAATGAAAGTGTTGAATAAAAAGTGGTATGGAATGACATGAAATTACCTAGCTAAGAATTAACACATATTACTTGCAAAAAAGACCTAATTTAACCTTGCATTCTATCATCTAGCTACCTGGACTAAGTAGAAATGGAAATTGTCCTAACATTGCTATGATTGATGTATGCATGCACAAACTACATATTGCATAAAAGAGTCTTTTGGTTTTCAATTTATAAATGTAAATTTTAAGCTAAACAAGTTGATCTTTTGCAGGGGAGGAAGGTATGGGAAAACTAGTCCAAAATAGCATTGAAGGTTATGGAGGTCAAGTAGAAGGCCTACCCTAGGCTATAATCATCATTTCTACCCAAAACAATCTAAAACAGGCTCCTATAGGGTTTCCTATAGTTGCTATAGGGTTTCTTGTAGTTACTACAAGATGTCCTGGCTACTATTGGAAACTTAGCTGAAAGTTGTAGGAAGGTAGGGAAGGTGAATGAAAGTGCTAGGAAGATGTATGATGATGGAATAAGGTATGGGGAAGGTGCACACTATCCAAGGATCAGCCAATGTTAGGTCCCTATACTACTAGTGTAACCCCTTATTGTTATTAGTAAAATCCCCTTATTATATTGTTGTGCCCATGTAGTCCCCATATTATTATTATTGTGCCCCATAGAAGCCCATTATTGTTATTATTGTGCCCTTACATTATTATTGTTATGTTGGCTCGTATTATATTATGGCCCCTTATAATCCTAAATATAAAAAGGAGGTCTTGTCATTTGTATCATCCAAGAATTGTTCATTTATGTGATGTAAAGGAGGTTTCCCCCTTGAACAGGCTTATTTCTAAGGCATTCATCTATCTTTTCTATCTTTTTGTGAGCTAGTTTCCTAACATTTGATATCAGAGCTTTGGATTCTAGGCTTTCGCTGCTCCAAACAGGTCATCATCGAATTTTCGCTATAACCTTTTCCCTGTGACGTCTCAGACATGAAAAAAAAACCCATTTGAGACGAAATCGCGCTAAACCTCGGGTCTGAATTTTAGATCTTGTCTTGATATATTCTTAGAGATATGATCTGAGGAAGTTAGGGTTTTTGGAAGCTCCAGAATTTCATCTAAAACAGGTCATCGTGGAATTTTCATTATAACTTTTGCACTACGAAGTTTCAAAAGAAAAAGAAAAAAAAACAAAAACAAAACAAAACAAAAAAAAACAAAAAAAAAACCATTTGAGAAGAAATCGGTCTGAACCTCTAGTTTGAATTTCAGATATTGGCTCGCTATATTTTAGGATATATGATCTGAGGAAGTTAGGTTTTTTGCAGACTCCCGAATTAAATCCTAAACCGGTGACCTTGGGATAATCATCATAAATTTCTCTGTGAGCATCAAATTGAAATTTCGTAAGAAGTTACAGAAATAGGACGGACTGTATTTTGTTTGGGAATAATTTTTAGAACCCCAGGTTGAAACAGTGATACATGGCACGTCATACAAGTTCACTCTACTGAACTAGTCTATAATTAGGTCATCGCAGGAGATTGGGAATAAATCTTTCTTCAGGAATCCAATTGTGATCAAACTTGCAGAGTTAGAAAGAGGCCTTAGAGGGCTATTGCAGACTGAAATTTCAGAACTTAAATATCCGAAAGTACAGAGTTACAGTCGTTTCAAAATCGAGCTCCTAAAATCAAGAAAAAGCGAGATGAGGAAGTTTGATGGCAAGGATCCGGTAAATTGGATACTACATATGGAGAAGTATTTTGATCTACATGGTGTACCACTGCTACAAAAGGTATGTATTACATCTAATTAGTTAGAATCGAATCAATTTTTATGATATAAAGGGCTTTGTTCTCATAAACCACTTGTCACGTGGTCAATTTTCATGGAGGAAATGATAGCACATTATGAAGATACAAAGAGAAACACCTTATTTAGCCAATTGATAAATCTCAAACAAAAGGGCTCATTGGTACAACACATTGAGGACTTCCAAAAATTGAATATAAGGGTAAATGATATTCCAGAGAAGAAAATGGTTGATGTCTTCATAGGGAATTAAAGGATAACCTTCAACACGATGTTCATCTTTGGGAACCTGATTCATTGGAGAAGACATTCAGGTTGGCAAGAAAAATTGAAAGCAAAATTATGGAAACAAGGAATCCCACCACTCATGACTATAATTATGGAAGTGTTTTTTCTCCTAGTCTTCCACAACCTACAAGGTTTACACCACAACAATTGGAA